>JBBKCR010055857.1:0-10630 GCA_037577295.1 Ladigesia roloffi | reverse complement strand
ACGCACACACACACACACACACACACACACACACACACACATATATATATATATATATATATATATATATAGATAAAGAGAGAGACAGTGAGAGAGATATAGAGATTTAGAGAGAGAGAGATAAAGAGAGACTGACTCATTTCAACAGAAAAGTGTGGAAACACTGACACTCTTTCACATCATTAAAACACGGCCCTGCACTTTTCTCATGGACAGCCCACTAAAACACTTCCAGACCAGAGCTGACTAAGCAGTGTAGAATTCTATAATCTGGAATAGGGTTAATCTCTAAGAGGGTTACTCTAGCAAGACATAAAAAATTAGAATTTACACTTTTCAAAGCTTTGTCCACATTTAAAAGAGAGGTTTTCCCCGCTTGACAAGAACTAGAGAAATCAGTCCTTGCTAAACACTAAGGTAATACGGCTTCGTTCTGAGCGGTTGTTGTCTCTCAAGTTACTGCCAAATAAGTTACACACCATAACAAATTCTGTCAAAGAGATTCTTGCATAAGTACAGAAAACATGGAATAAGAGTAAAGGCCTGTAAATGTTTTTATTGAACATAGGAAGTATAAATGAGATAAAGAAATGAATGACCAATGACAAGTGTCCTTCTTAGTCACCAAGGTGGTCCTTAAAGAAATGGGTCTTCAGACGTCCTGCACTTACCTGGGTTCCTTTTACAAACAGTTAACCAAAATATAAGCCAGAACATGAGCCTATTTCTTTACATATCTTATTTGAAATGCTTGACTTTGGATTTATTCATCTAAATGAGAAGTGAGCCCCTGGGGTGAAATACCCTGTTATAACGTCCTACAGGTTTGTGTCCAGGCAGATAAGTTTAGGTTTACTTGAGATGTTTAGAAGCCTATGGAACATCCTTTATAACCATTGTTAATGTGACTTGCAAAAGCACTGCCTTTACGATGAAAAAGTGTTTTTATGTTGCACATAAAGATACTGTGTAATGCACACGATAAGTAGGTGCAGGGTTTTCCACAGATTATTGTGTGGATGTGTGACAGGGGTCTGATAGCAGTGGGAAGGGAGGATCTTCTGTGCTGCTCTGTGGGGCACTTTATGCTGGTGAGTCTGTGCCAAAAAGTGCAATAAAAGAAAGAGATTTTTCTCAATGTTGGTTTTTAGGGGAGACAATACCTTCCTATTTTGAAAGAATAAACTACTAAGTAAACTGTTCTAAAAATAAAATGAAGCAATTCCTACAAGGTAAATGGAATGCAGACCCTTTTGAATCGTGGTGTGCATTGTTTTTGCACACTTTCTTGAGGGGTGACCACCACACGGTGGAAAGGATGGTCAGCATTGTCCGTTATGGATTGAAGTTTTAAAAGTTCTCTCCTTACGGCCACAGTTCCTATGTTGTTGCGTTCCTCACCCACGGCTGAACCGGCTTTCCTGATCAGCTTGCTGAGCCTGTTGGGATTTGCTGCTACACTTAATACACCACATCCACATTATTTGAAGAGATGGGACTCGTCCAAGAAAGTCCAGGCTACATTAATCTCACTTGCTAGTGGCCGGAGAGTACTTAGACCAGTCCAGCTTGTTATCCACGTGCACTATAAGATACACAATAAGTAGTCCTGAACAATCTCTACATCCACTCCTTCATAGGACAGAGTAGGAACAGGAGACCATGATGTCCTCAGGTCAACCACCAGCTCTTTAGTTTTTTTGAGCTGCAGCTGATTCACTGCCATGCTGTATTCTGCGTCAAATGTGTATGTGTGTTTGTAATGGTGCTTTCAACAGATTCATTTTCTTATTTCATTTTACAGCTCTTTGATGGAAGGATAACTAAGAGATGTGACATGTGTGCAAACGTATATTTACACCCTAGTGAAACAACATAGGTTTCTAAAGACTATGATAATTAAAAAGAAAGATTTCCCTCCCAAAGATAGTCGTTAGGGGAGACAAGTATAAACTCTTACATAAACCAGTCTTAAAATACAATTCTTAGAAATGATTCCTACAAGATAAATGGTATGCAGTCACTCATGTTGAGGAACACATAAATCATTGTGCACCTTGTTTTGTGCCCAGTTTCTGGAGGGGTGTCAATAATTCTATTGTATATAAACTGTATTTGTCAAAATACATGCATCTTGTACATCCCTACTGTAACAAAATTCTAGATGTCCTTATGTTCCTTTCAGCAGCAACAGGTAACAGTTTTAGGACTAGTTGCCTTCACAGCAATCAGTAAAATTGCTGCAATGTACTGAGGAGAGATAAACAAAAATGAGGAACTTTCCGAGCAGAAAAAGACTAAGTGAGTAAGGAGTGTCTCCTTCACTGCAGGTTGGGAGGTCAAGGCCCTCTCTGTTGTCATGCAGTGGGAGCAGTATTTCAGTCAGCACTGTACAGGCCAGCAGGGTGGAGTTCCTCTCTCAACTCCATCACACACACACACACACACACACACACCCAGGGCAGGCTTACAGCCAACAGCATAGCTAGAGCGGGCACGCCTGAACCTTCACTGAACAAGTCCATTACATCTCTCAGTTTGAGAGTGAACTTTGAGAAAGGCAGAGAGTTAAAAGGGTTGAGTTTGTTTGTGTGTGTGTGTGTGTGTGTGAGAGAGAGAGAGAGAGAGAAAGAGATAAATTGTATATGATTTAACAATGTAGATGTGTTGTGCATGTGTTTATTTAATCATCAGCAAATCATGTAATACACTGAATGTGTAAAGTGTCCATTTGTCACATGTGAACACACCAAAGCACACTGTGACCAGTGGGAAATTCTTCCTCTATTTTTAAACCCATTCACCAATTTCAGCCGCAGGCAGCCAGAACAACACAGCACCCAGTCGGAGTGGTTTGTTACATAAGGGTATCTCAGTGGTGCCACTGGCAGTCCTGGGATTCAAACCCATGGAATTAGATGTCTGAGGAGATTAATTTTTCAAAGCTCCCTCACAGTCAGTTATTATATTAAATGGATGTGAATACACTGCTCATTTTTTTTAAACCACTCATTTTGGAGGAACTGCAGACCTGTTGTTGTTACACCAAATAGTACTAACAGTACAAATAGAAAAATGACCAATATTTAATCATTTTCAGCTAACCGTTCACTGATGGGTGTGGAGAGTAAATAAAACTTTCGCATTATAGACAGCGTGACTCATGGTTACATTTGGTACCGCTCTAAAGAAAATCTGAAGTATTGTTTCCCAAGAACAGACCTTTTTTCCTTTGGTTACATTTATTTGTAGTAATCGACGCTAATAAAGGAGCCTGTCAAGGATGAAAAACAAAAAAATGTGCTCTGAAGTGGCAGCTGCCCTAAAACTACAAGGCAAGCTCTGCTTCCTTTAATATGTCAAAAAATAAATGCTCAATTATGTCGTATTTATCTTGCTTTTAGATCGAGTTCAACTTCATGACTAGCTCGTTCAGAATCAGGTATTTATTGTCGATTGTTTGCCTCAATTTTCTTTTTATACTGTCTAAAGGTTTAGTTTGGAGATTCACGCTCAGTCACAGCTGATCTGCGAGAGAATTTGTGGGGCAACCTGTGGCACGTTTTTTTTTGCTGGTGATATAATTCTTTAAATTACAATGAATTACAGCGTTCTTTTGTTTGCTCCTTGTTCCATATCATTAGGCCTATTACAAGGAATATGAGTGTCATTTGCTTATATCACATAGGTGTACCAAGGATTCTGTAATAGCAGTTACATTAAAAAAAAAAAACTTAAAAATTGTCTGCTTTGGACTAGTGGGAAACAACAACAGTATTTCAAAAGGGACTTTTATTTTTGAAAAATGTAAAATTTATGTCTTTACTGCTCCTATAAACACTGTGTGAAACAAAACCCATTTTTCCAAAAACCTTTTTTTCAGTTGAAAGATTTTGGAGTCAGGAATCATATGGTTCTATGAGTCATTTGGACTGCTCCCTTATCCTGATAACAGGACGAGGAAATTCACATAGAATCGCCCCTCACCTGTCAAGCCCCTACCCACTAGATTAGATAAGATCCACCATCTTTGTCTGCTGGATTTATAAGCACATGCATAAGTCTCCGAGCACTAAGGCTACAGGCAAAGGCAAGTCTCACATGAAATGCTGTGTTCATCTTACTCTGGGTTGGACTTGGGGTCCAACATATAGCTCTGGATCAGTGGCGTAACTATAGCAGGTTCAGCCGTGATCTCTCAGGGCCCGTCACTACCCCAGACCCGCCTCCTTAAAAAAAAAAGGAATTAAAAACCCAATCATCAAATAAAAACCTGCGTAATCCAGGTCTGCAGCGGTTTGCAGAAAGCTCCAGTAAAAAGGGAGTGGAGCGGAGACTGCTGTGAAGCACCTTCAGCCACAAGATGCGAAATCTCGGGCTGTTTCGTTTTGCTGTAGAAATGACAGCAGCACACAAGTAGTAGAGTATTTTTTTATTTATAATTGCAGTCTATTTAAACTACCTCTGAGCTTCTTTTTCTTTGCAGAGAGGATTGTAGTCTCTTAACGTGTATTGCATGTATCAGAGCTAAAACATCCTCGGGATAAATCTGAAACAGTCTAAGGGTCCAGATCGAATTGTTGCACCTGGGTCCATGACTATGTTGTTACGCCACTGGGCTGAATGGAGGCTTTGTTTTCTGCAATTTTCACTTGAGGTAACACACAGCGTAAGCATGGGACTGTTGGGGATTGGCCAGCAACAGCTTATTTGCATAAAAGTGACAGAGCCCTTAAATGGCTCATTTTGAAAGTGATTAAACGGTCAAGCATAGAGCTGGCATATTTACTGAAGTAATGTGAGAGAATTTTGTGCAAAAAACTTAATGAACATGTTTTGTATAACACATAGAGCCATTATAACTTGTTTAAAAAGAAGTATAATATGTCACCTTTAAGTTAAAATCTATTGAAGTAGTCACTGTAAAACTGCAGTGTAGAAAACAAAACAATGTACATGGATGTTGCAAGCCTTAAGTGTCCATGTTTAGGCTGGATCTGCCATCAGATAAGAACATAAGCAACTTCTTGCTTTGCTGAAGGCAAACTGGGTTACAACATGGATGCAAGAGCTGTTTCAATGATGAATGACAAGGATCTTACAGAGAACCTCCTTAAGTGCTAACACACACAGCAGCCACATTCATGACTTAATGACTCTCAATGTGAACCCATAATTACATGTGAAAGGGCTGGAATCTCATCTTTTCCATCAGTTCAGCAGTTTAGTGTGCTGTCAGCCTAACTGCCTTCACATACTTCAGTAAAGGTCGAAGAGGAGGTATCAACTTATTCTATCAAAGGAACCACAGGTTTAATCTTTTTGCAAGAACAAATCATCTAGCCCAACATATCTGTATCATGAGAACCACACTTGAAGATCAGCCGAGAATGAAAAACCAGACGTTTCAGATTATTTTCCTGACCAAATTTGAAATGATTAAAACCACAGTTATTTTAATTAAAAAATAACTGATTTGCATATTTCAGTCACTGAGGCAAAGTAATAAAGAGTTCTTTTAATTTCAAGGAATTAACAGAGATGGAAAGGGTTATGTAGGAATGAATTATAATGTATTATGTTATACAAACCCTCACAAATGTTATGGAAAAAATGTACGAGTCTTTAATGATTAAAATTCGGCCAAAGAAATTTGATTGTTGTTGAATTAAATGAATAACTGCATTTATCAGAACATGTATTAACACTCACCTGTGATTGGTCACGCTGTCAGAAACATTGAGATCGGCTAGAGGTTCACTGACTCAATGTCAGATGGCAGAAATCCATATCGCAATGATTAATGACACTATAATGTGCTATACTGAGTTTTAGAAAACTAACCAGCGGATAAACTAGGAAGGGAATCAGTTATGAAGGCCAACAGGGGCAAATCAGAATAAACTGATATAAACCTTTTTATTATGATGCCAAATTGTACACAAGGCCTTTTATCAACTCAGATCTAATATGAATTCTACAGGCTCCTTAAGCTGTGCTCCTAAATGCTCAGAACAGGGATGTGGGCTTAGGGGCAGCTGGTGTGGTGTTGTGGTGTTTATGGAGCTGACTCAGCGATCGATAGGTTGAGGCTACCACTGAGGAACACTTAAGTAAGGTACCGTCCCCACACACTGCTCCCTGGGCTCTGTGTCAGTGGCAGTTCTCTGCTTCACTTGGATGATCTGCAGAGGACAGATTTCACACTGTTCACACTGAGCTGTGGTGTGTTCATTTGTGACAAATGATTCATTTCCACTTAGAGAACAGCAGTTGATTAAATATTTTCATTCAGAGGACCCGGCATCATCAAACACAAAGCACCATGCTCTTTTGTCTTGCCCTTTTGTACGCTACTTACACTAGATCTTCTCTATGCTTTGATATACTTTTCCCAAAATAAGTCACTATATTATGAGCAGAGCTGTTCTGGATATACTCCAGCTATTATCAGACCGATCTGACCCCTGCCTCTGACACTATTTATTGAAGTTAATGACTTGTAAATGTGTGAGTAACTGAGGATTTGTGTTCCCAATTGCAAACTCTAGCTCCTTTATGGATTGAAACACACTTTGGGCCCAATTAGGGTAGATTCAGTACTGCAGATAGTTCCAGCAGAAGTGTGTTTACTGCGTGTCATGATCCCTCGGAACCCGAATACCATCCGGATAGTCTCCCAAATCTCGTTACTTCAATAAATAAGCAACATTTATTATTTCTAGCCTTTCCCAGAGTCACCATAACTCATGGCAGTCTTGCTGAGACAGCATTGTGACGGCAAAGCTAAACACAGGCTTACACCACGGAATGATGCATTGCAAGCCTTTGTAGATGAAGGGTCACTGTGTGAGTTTTTGCACAAGGAAATTGGCTGCAGTATGGGCAAACGGTTGTGAAAGAGTTTGACAAAAACCTGTAGGTCTCTTGAAACGCAACATATTGGACACTGGACAGTCCTGATCCTGAACGCTTGTCTTGTGTGCTCTCACTAGTTGTGAGTAAGATAACTCACTAGCTACAGTAAGATAACTTTTATTATGTTAACCATCCTTACCTCTATTGTGTTAGACCTCACACACGTTAGCTATGGTATTCCCACCGCCACATTATCAATGCACTCATTGGCCATTTTTGGTTTTAAAGAAACATTCCACCTTGCTGGTGTACAGGCCATAAGTGAACTCGACTGGTGACAATGGGATGTGGTTCAGCTCTTCAGATCTGTTTTATTATAAACTTGAATGATACACATTATTGGATTTTACCCAGCTGGGACAGAAGTACTTAAGAAAATGTGGTCTGAGATCTCAGCAATGCTTAAACAGAAAGAGAACTTTGAAACTCAATGAGCAAAAAAAACCCCTAAACATCTGCTTTGCTTTATTATTCACTTTAACAGAAAGGGGTTAATTAAAATGCCCCCGCCCCCCATTTCGTGTTGATCACCCAAAACCTGTTTGAACTTTGCTTGATTAGTTTTGCAATGGAGTTCTGAGGCAGATGACCTAAACGTTTTTTATTGTCATGGCTACATTTGGGTTGGATTTTTTTTTTGCTGAACTATCACTTTAAGGCCTCAATCCTCTCAACCCTAATTTCCCCCAAAGTGCGGTCCCAGTCCATGGGAGGTGCTCTTCCCCTCTTAAGATGTGTACCGTAAGAAGAGTGACAGGAAAGGAAGAAGACTGTGTTTCTACGGGGCAAACACACATACACACGGCAGGGAACAGGGTGGATGAGTGGTGTATTGTTCAGAGAAAAACACGCAGAGACACAAATACACACACACACACACACACACACAGGGACACAGTGGACAGAGAAGAGGGTGGAGGAGAGGATGAGAAGGTCATGAATCTGAGGAGACCACTGGGCAACCCCCTTCTCTGATAAAGCCAAGCGGAAACCAATAACACTAAAACAATAGAGTTATCAGCCTGCACTCTTCCTGCTCGCAATTAACCCTTTACTGCTGCCTGCACACGACGCCGCACACAGCCGGAATCTTTTACATCATTCCATCCTTCGACTGCACCATTCCATTCATTCATAACAAAGTATATCACTCAAACTGGAGTGAGCCATTTGGACAGTTTGAAACAGAAAGCTACAACAGCAGCAACTTCAACAGCAACTAGAAGTGTAAGTTCCTTACCAACTAATCTAACTGATCAAGCATGTTGATCTGGCTAACGATGAAAGGAAGCGAATTGTCACCTGTACGCATAATCCTAAGGTCCTACTTCTAGCCGCAACAGCACTGCTGACTCAACTGTTCCTTTAATGGCTTCTCCGCTCACACACAGCGGAAATTCTATTGCAATTGCAGTGTTGGAGCAATTGCTCACTATGAAGCTAATGGCCAATTGTGTTCTGAGGGTGGACTAGATACAGTAACATTGTGCCTATTTTTTAAGTGAATGTTTAAGTACAATTAATATTCGTTGATATATATCTGAACATTTTTAACTTATTGGATTCTTGCTTGTTTCTTTTTCTTACCATTTTTGCTTGTTGGAATAAATGTTTCTACTCCATTCCTGAAACTTGAATCGGCACATAGCAATGTAAAAAAATATGTATATACATGAAGCTAATGACAATTCAGCAAAGTCTTTACTCTTTTAACTGAAGACAAGTTCAACTATCACCAGATTTTACATTAAAATGCCATACTTATATGCTGATTGCTTTATTGAGAATGAATAATGCTAATTAAAGAGTTAAAATGCAGTACTTAGGAAGCGAATGGCAAAGCAATGAGCATTTTACTCGCGTCCATAGAGCGAGTTGCTCTGTTCATATTTTCATCCCCATCAGAGATTGTGTGTAAAATGGCCCCTTATAGTCACTTGTGAACACACCACAGCATCTCTGCATTTTACCCATTCAACAAGCGTAGAAGTTGACAGCTACTAATGAGGGGCATCCATGGAGCAGTGTATGGGGAAAGTACCTTGCTCAAGGGTACCTCAGTGATTTCACTAGCATTCCTGGGATTTGTACCCACCACCCTCTGATCTCAGGGTGATCTCCCTAATAACTAGGCCACCGACTGCCTGCAGCAAAGCACACCACAACATTTTCTGTCATCACTGTTAGCAACTACTAGGGGTGTGCAGAGCGGCTGCTATTCGGGAAAATTATTTGTATTCGTATCCGTATTTGAGTGAAATTTAAATGCAAGCGTGCAAGCTCCGTCCGCCACTCGCTGAATCTACTCCTGAACTTGAGCGTGTGACGGGGGGAGGGGAGGGGAAGAGGAATATCTAAAATTGAAAGTGATCAATCGGTCTTACATGAACACACCACTGCACAGTGTGAACAGCACAAAATTCCTCCTCTGCGTTTAACCCATTCACCAAGTGAAGCAGAAGGCAGAAATAAACTCTGCGACCGGGGAGCGGTGTGTGGGGGCGGTACCTTACTCAGGGTAACTCAGAGGTGCCTAGCAGTCTTCAGGTTCGACCTACAATTTTCTGATCGCAGGGCAAGTGTGACGTGGGGAGGGGGGAGGGGTTCCCGAATACAAATATATTTTAAAGTATTTGTCTGAATACCGTATTCATAAAAAATTGTTATTTGTGCCTTTCCAAATAGCCTATTCAGCGCCAGCCCTGAATACGCTATTCACACACACACACAGCTTTATGTAAACAGGTAGGATATTTTATTTTAGGTTAATTATTGAACATCTAAAGACAACTCTTAACAATTTCACAATCTTCTCAATGCCCCTGTTATATGAAGTAATATATTTAAATATAACGTTTTTTTAAACGCAAAAAACACAAGAACGAGGGTGCACACATTTCCCAATGGAGTTATGTTTAACATCTGCGGCACGTGCAGCATGTCTGTGGAATGTTGAGTAGGAGAGTGCCCATGAACAGGAAGTGAGTCAGTGGTAGCCCCGTGAAGCCCTAATGGTGGGCTGCAGGAAACAGGAAATGGATCTCAGTTTTTGGGGCCCTGTAGGTTATCGATGAGGATCTTATTGTACTCCGCTAGCTGTCTATTGACATTCTTCTTCACGGGCCTGTAGTCACTCTCCATGCCCTTGGAAGCGATGACTGATGAGAAGGTGTTAGGGAAGAACAAGGTGCTGTTAACTGAAACCAACTGTCTACATATGACCCTTGTCCTCTTTTGATTAAACACTACAAATTCCATCACTTGTCACTCAAGTGTCTCTGAGTTGCTAGTGGACCCTGTTTATGTGCCCTGTTTCCTTTAAGGTGATTGTTCAGCCAAAAACTTTTACAGTTAAATTTGTTGTCTGAAATTTGCCTCTGTAGTTTTGAACTGAAAGTACCAGGCCAATGTCGCTAACAGTGTAGCTAATGGACGTTATCATTTAAAAACCTGCATGCCTAAACCATCACAACTTATCTCCACAAACACACAAAGTGCATGGAGTTTTATTTAATAATAAAATGAGTAATATTAAATAAAATTGCATGATGTTTCCAACACTGTATGTGCACATGAGCTGCTTAATTATTTGTAGGGCTGCCCCTGACTAAAGATATTCCTCCCGCATTTTAGCAATTAGTCGAATAATCGTTCGTTTATGATATTAATATAAAAACTTGCGTATATACAAGGAAAGGTACAGTCCACTGGG
>JBBKCR010055846.1:0-10630 GCA_037577295.1 Ladigesia roloffi | reverse complement strand
TGTGTGCTTGTGTGTGTGTGTGTGTTTGTTTTAGAAGCACTAAGAATATGAAAATGAGAAATACGAGTGTTTAAAGGTTTTGAAATTTTATACATGCATGTGTTAATTCGATACACCTGTTTTTAAGCTTCTATTATTTGACTGTAAATGTAAGTAATATAATATATGGCCTAGAATCTATTGTTATAGCACAAGGAACAGATTCAAGCTTTTGTCCATGGCTCTGTGTGTGTTGGTGTGTGTGTGTGTGTGTGTGTGTGTTACTCTGTCAGCTTGTTTGTGTCATTTGTTCCAGTAATGAACTTTAGAGGTTCCTTGGAGAAATCAGCGTTTCAAACCTGCTGACTTTAGTTAATGCTTTTCACTGACTGCCGGCTGCAGCACACAGGGCAGACAGAGCATAACTAAAAAGAACATCACTTCCCCTGTCCTGTCATCATGCTTTTTGTCAAATATTTAATAAGAAGAGTATGATGCTCATTCTTTCATACAGTCCTCCTAGATCACTCTTCTCTTTCAACCATAAAGCCAGCCAGCATACTAGAGGGCCATTTTTGTAGTTCTTTTGGTTGTTGAGGACTCTTTTGTGGTCACGTTTGATTATCTAAATGTACAATATTATGAGAAAAAAGTCATCACCATACTTTTTGCACATTTTATTTGTGTTATCAAGTGAAAATGGTCTTAGTGCACTGGGGTAATAGAATCTTTTGAGCCTTATTTCATGCCCTGCAATATTATTGCTTGATAAAATGACTTGTAATACATAAAATATCTATAAATAATGTTAACAGACTGTTAATTAGAATGAGTTTTAGATACATCCCAGAAAAATTATTTACAGCATTTTTGGTCAATCATAGGCATTACACATTTTAAATGTCTGGCTCCTATCACCACCACTGTGAATAATTCTCAGCTTGGTAAGATTCACTAGAACATATTTAAGCTTAATGGCAGCCATACCATGACAGACCTCATGTCCTTGGGCTAATTGCCTCCAGAGCAGTTAAATGTGTTGAAATTGGAAGAGGAAAATAGTACACAAAGGCCAGCTCTGTCCTTGGAAATACATGGCTATTGTTTTGCCCTCCCTACTGCTTCCATTTGTCCACTTTTATTGTCCTCTTACATACCAGTCAATTCTCCACCCCTCTGTCCATAGTGAGAGTCATAGGGTGTGATTATTCAAAAGGTATTTTGTAGACAGTGTATGTATCTGTAGACTGTGTACTGTTTTTATTGAATTATGTAGCACACTACAGCCCATTTGTGATATTGAGATGCATTTGGAATTGAGAGCACAATTTTCTATTTCCTTTGTTTTTTGCCACTTCCTAGCATTACACCGTTTTGTACACCAACGTGCTGTCCCGTGCACATGACTGATTTTTTGAAGAGCTCAATAATAGCAGAGTTAAATTAGATGAAGCAGAGCATAGCAATTTCATTATAGGTCAGTCTATTATTGTGCACACTCATGCTTAACCCCTTAAACTACCCTGAACCAGTTTGTGGGGCTTCAATTTATCCTTATATCCCATAATGTTGTAAAGGAGTAACTGAAACATTGTAGTTACTAAAGTCTTAAGTTAATGAAAGATTAAACGGTAAACATGAACTGTAGAAAATGTCAGTATTACAGTTGATGTTAGCAGAGATTATCCTTCAAAAATTAGCCCAGGATTTTTATGTTGTTTCACATAAAATTCTTTTAACTAATGAAAAGTGGAGTCATCCATTTATGAATTTGTTTGAGGGTGCACACACTTCCATATTTCCACCAATGTCACTGACACTGAATTTTAATGTTAAATGTTCAGCACCTTTGTTACATTTTTTACTTCAACATATTCTGCCCAATGAATTTATGTTTAATTTCACCCATTAGCTGGAACTCCTCACATGATACCACCAGCACTGGGAGACTTATAGTTCCACACGATTCCTCACATGAAGTCACATGAAGCTCCACTCCATCTTTTCGAACTGCCGCTAACACGACGTCATTGAACAGTGTGTTGCATCAGCTAGCAGATGATTTTGCTGGCAAGCACTGGACTTTAAGTGAGGGGGAAAACCACCTCACCACTGGGGACTGAGCTATCAAGCCTTCTGTTGATTTTCTAAGTCGATACTTCTGCATGGAACAACCATTGATTCAGCCAGTTTCTACAAATTAGAACACACAATCACCACTTATAGTGAGGAGATAAGATATCAAAATTAGTTTTAGGCTAAGTGTCACTTTAATACTTGCTAGCTATCATCCTGATACTGTTCTTTCCACTTTGGGTCTCTAGTTCATGATAATAATGCTGATTGAATGTGTTTGTTTGATTCACATTTTCCTTCCTGTCTCTCCCCTCAATGTTGTGTGTCTGTCACAGGTCAGAAAGATCTGACTTGTCTGTGGCTCTGGAGGACTGCATGGTAGCACTGGATTTGTTCCTACAAAATGATTTTGAGGAGGCTCTGTCCAGGCTCAGGAGCAGGTGAGTGTGTGTTCTGTTTGTATACTGGAATTTAGTATATGTGTTTAATTAAGATGCCTAACCAGAGTAAATGCAACTGAAGGTTAAAGGTGCTGAAATGTAACCATAGACTCTTTGGACTTGTTCTGGGTTGCCTGTGTACAAGTGTGTATTTATGTGGGTTCTCCCTCCTAAAGCACCTTCTCCTCTGAGACTGCTGAAAACTTCTCAGACAGAGAGATTGTTGCTGACCTGAACAGCTGCCATAAGCAAACAAAAATATGCCCACTGACCTGCCCCAAAAACCTAGTCTGGAAAAAAGGTTGCACTGCCAGCTATGCTGCCGATCTAATATTCAGGTTAAGATGGTAATTATTAGAGAGGGTGAATTCTGCTGCTTTTTTTCCCTCTCCACCCCAAACACTCCTGCTGGAGCATGTTTTCTGGCTGTGAGCCTCGACATTCAGGTGAAGGAAATGCCTGAAGAAAAAAAGAAATTGGAGTCATGCAGCCTTTGTTTGCTTATGCTCTCTCGCAAATACATACATAATACATACATAACATAATTCATATATAACAATTCTTGCTATATTTAACTTTGTCAAACAAAGTAATGAGCAATAATATCGTAAAACACAAATAGTTTTTGGATCCTGCATAATCCTAAATATTGCATAATGTATCTAACAAGTTGTGATTCTGATCTATATATGTTCTGTAAAATTAGTGTACAATTTGGGCAGAAAAGGGTTTGTTAAATTTCACTAGTATAAAGTATGTAAGAAGCCACTGTCAGTTTAATCTTACTTAAATTTTCTAAGATGATGTCTAAGATCTAAGATAATTTTTACTTTTTTCTTTTGCAGTTTGCAGTGAATCACATAATATTTACGCTTATGCCAGTTATATTATTTGAGGAGTCTTTTAGCGTGCAAGCTATCTTTTAGCTTGTTATTCATTAGTCTAATACATGTTAGGAAATAAATTGTCAGCTCAGTACAAACTAAACCATATTTTACTTCATCTATCATTATGTTCAATTTGATTGCCTTAAAAGAACTTAAGGCAGTAGTTGACCAAAACGATAATGCGTTAATATAGAATTTTGCTGTTGTGGGGTGGATTTAGGTGTGTGTCTGTTTAGTATTTGAAGATGTCTAATAGAATGATCCATTCTGTGAAGACACACCAGGAAAAACCTGGAAATTGGCAAAATTATTTCACATGTATTACTTTAATCTGCTCTGATGCAAAGGTAATGTTAAGACTTCAAAAACTCTGTAATATTTAGCTCGGCAACTCATATTTATGAGTATTCTGCCAGCGTTAGTCATCTTGGAAGTGGAGGGTTTGTTCTCATAAATATGTGGTTTAACATCTTCCTTTAAATCATCGCTTCCCCAGTAAAACTGGGCCAAACCTGGATGTTTCGGCAGAATTCATAATGGTTTGGACTTGTCGGGACTATCTGGGGGCGAATGACTCTGGATTATACAGTGGATTTTGAAATACCACAGGAGACTTTTTGGGGGATTTTTAGATATGCTCAGCATCTGCAGTGTCACAGCTACATGTTTAAAGGGGAAACGATCTACATGTCTCAACAGATATATAAATCAATACAGATTATAAATTGCGACAACTCATACAATCACTGTTGGTCCCATAATTTAATACAGGCCCTCTTAAAATTGATGATGTCCATTATAGGCCCATAACAACTACATGGGAGATCTTCGAGCCTCTTTGTCTCTATGCTAAAAAAAAAATTCTGCAAATGGTTATGCTCATTTTAATTCAGCCAAAAGCTCATAATTGCATAATAAATAAATCACAGTGTAGAGAAACCATAGTTTCTGTTGCAAGAGTTCAAAGCTTGTGTTATTGCATTAGAAAGGAGACTGAGAACATTAGAGTTGTGCTACATGGAGTGTTGGGTTAGTTTGGCTGGCTGTTCTAACTTGCAAAAATAGGGACGGTGCAGCTTATGTGGTTACGTAATGGGTTAGTTCCAGTCAATTATGGACAAGACCCACCCCATTCCAGCTGAAAGGGAATGAATGTTAAAGGCGTGGACCTCTCAATGGTTACAAATAAACTGTGGGTTGAAGAAGGGTGGGAAAGAAAGAGAACGATAGAGGTCTGACAGAAGACAAAGTGGCATTCTGTGTGTATTGTTTGCTTAATCCTAAATGTCTGGTTTACAAAGTCACATATTTATAGGGATGTAAAATATCTAGAAATGTATGTTACATCTTCATATAAAATGTAACTGTGTCTGATTCAAGCAAAAATTTACTTTAAACAATTTTGGTATTTAAACAGTGCAGTATTTCCTCAAAGTCGCTCAAAGCATTTTAACTAAAAGCAGTACATTTTGTATTAAAATAGTTACTTTTTACATGACCATTTCCTACCAGTTCTTTAGAATTTAAAAAGCTGTTTTTGTTACCCTATCTTTTAATTGGTTTATGTAAATGAGGTCTGTTCTGAAAGGCTGCCCTATACTAAAAAGAACTGAAGAGCTGAAACACATAACTTATAGCTTCGGCTTGAATGAAAGGGGCTCAGCTGCTTTTATGTAAATAACTTGGTTCTTGTGACATCACAAAAGCAGTTCATTTATGTCACAATTTCAAGGCATTTTGTGTTAGTTTCCCAAAATTGACAATATTGACTTAGTATTGAATGGCACATTATAATATTTTTCAGTACTACAGCAGAAAAAAACAAACAAAATTTTTTCATGATATGGGCCCTTTAATAGCTCAAAGCAGATTCAGGGAAGTGTGTGATGATTTACACTTTGCTTAATACACATTGCTTGATATTGACTGGTGGCTATAAGCTTCCATTACTGACTAGCTACAGCGTCTTTGCATCTCCAGTGCAACATATTAGACACTAGACATGTCTTGGCTGGTGGATGACATTTGGTGATTCTTGCTCTACCAATCACTTTAAATCTATTGAGTAGATCAGGGCATTAGCAGGACATTATTAACTTGGTTTCTTTGACTTATGTGAAGTTGTAGATGAAAAGAACTAAGAATGAAATTCATCAAATGCTTTTAATGACATTTAAAAGATGGCATTTTACTGCTTGGAGTGGTGTTCCTGCTTATGTCTAGACTTGTAGTTTGCCAGTTGTTAAATACCCTTACAGACATCCTGCCCTCGGATCAAATATTTTATGTGTGTGTGTGTGTGTGTGTGTGTGTGTGTGGGTGTGTGGGTGGGTATTTGTGTGTGTGTGGGGGGTTATGGCTGGGAATTGCTACAGGCCCACTGACATTATACCATATTTAATATGATTCTCCTGTGACATTTAGAGCTTAGTAATATTCTTAAGTATTGCAATATGTGACATATTGAGTTTTGACTGCATTTACTAATATAATCAGATTACGTTTATAACATCTCTGATTTCATTGTCTGTCCTGTACTGTGGTTCATCCAAAGAAACAATATAGGATGAACTACTTCCTACATCTGAACTGCTGTAGACGGATGTATGTTACTAGTTTCTGTGAGATTACAAAAACAATGAACAGACAGAACATACAGGCTGTATTCTAGCTCCTGTTTGGACGTAGAACTGTTTCAATCTGTTTCATTTCATAGAAAGTGAGAAAAAAAAATCCATAAAACTTTATTGTTGGGGCAAATTTTTGTATTGTGCCCTCCCACCCCAACCTAGGCTGCCCATGCCTACAAATTGTCCAAAAAAATATGATATGATACTTTTTGTCTATTTTCTCCAGTCCTTTTGTGAGTGTTTGTCTATATGTGTGAATAAGTCTCAGTGTAGACAAAGTTTTCAGACATGTGATTGGATACTCTGTAAAATGGTCTAGCTGAGAACTCCTCCATCTCCACGAAGGTCAACAACACTTGCCGCACAAGTGCAGCTATTCAGAGGCTAATTCTCTTTTGAGTGTTTTTGCATTGGGCTGCTAACGCAACCGGGAACAACACAGCTGAAATGCAGCATTTGGGCTTTTATACCAACTGGAATAGTAAATATTTTAGAAAGTGATGAACCTGGATGATATAGACAAGATAACAGTGCATCATTTCTTCTTTTCATTATCATTTTCTAAATTATTCTTACAGTGTCTGTTGCACTTAAAAGGCCATTTTCCACATCAGCCCTGAGCTCACAAACATGTGTTAAATCTGTCCCGTGTTGTTTTCATATTAAAGCCTGTTACTCTGCAAATTGCCAAGAATTCCAAATACTTTTTCTGTTGGGGTCTTAACCCTATAAAGCCTGACACATTAAAAAATCAGCAGAAAATTCTATATTTTTTGAAAATAGATGTTTATTAAGCCTTTAAACAAAATAAAAAATAACTTGTTTGCCAACTCATTTTGTTTATGATATATTTATTTTTTGTATCATATTTGATACATCAGGCTTTTTGGGAATGTTTTACTTACAACAGTGTAGATTTTAGATACAAAAAACATCTTAAATACACATAACAAATCGATGAATCCAGCTTACTGATTATAGTTTTAGAGGAATTATTACTGTAAAATAACCGAAATGTATTGAATAATGACATTGTGGTAGGTATATTGTAGATTATATTACAAATATGTGACACAACTGTTCAGGGATAAGGAACCTTTTATACATGCAGTTTCAAATGTAATATGTGCATTTCTAACACAAAATATATTTTAATATGGGATGTCAGTCATTAATTGCATTAATGTAATCATCCCAATAGTGCATTGTGGTAGTCATATATGACATGACTGTTTAGACATATCAGTATCAAATTTGATACACAAATTGTGATTTGTGATTAATCTTTCAAATAATTGTTGATTTACTAATAGAATAGTGAAAACACAATTGGGACACAATTCCATAGGCTTCTATAATATGTTTTTAAGTTTATTTTGTAAGAAAATGTATAATATTGAAATATACAGATCTTTTGAGCAGGGAGCTGATCGTTTGTGGTAATCGACTGTAAATCGAGATTATGCTGAGTGGTCTCTGTATTTGAGGAGTCTATTGCTGATGATATTCTTCACTGGCTATATTAAGCTGTGACAGTGCTTATAAAGGTTTTTTGTGGTGAATAGGGGTGAAATGTGAGCCATGCAGACATTCAGCATTCCATTTGTGAGTCTGTCTCACTAGCATTATTCCTGCTCTGTTTCGGGAAGGCAAACCGGGTTAAACTGGTTTAACCAGTAATCCTGCTGCTAAGTATTTTGGGCCTGCAGTGTTACATTCTCCCTGATTCACAAAAGGCCTGGATCTCCTAGAGCTGAGCCCAATGCGTGGCTTACTGATGACGTGGACTAGCCCATGCTGTATTGCATTCCCGATCTTTACCTTACTTAACTTTCATGTACACTGCAAAACACCATGTGCTGTGTTGTACATAACATACAGTGGACCCATCTCTCCCTGTTCAGTGCACTTTTGTCTGTTTCACACTGTTGTGTCTGGGTGAGAAGTCAATTTTCACTCTTACTCTGCTGCTGAGTCATCCTCTGGTTATTGTGGCGCTATGAATAGATCTAATGTATTTTCTCCTTTTGTGTTCACTGACAGGACCAAAGACAGCATGTATCACGCACTCACATATGCCACCATTCTGGAAATGCAGGCTATGATGACTTTTGACCCTGAGAACATCTTGACCGCTGGTAACACCATGAAGGACGCACAGGCTGTGTGTCAACGGTAATGGAGCTGCCTCTCTCTCTCTTTCTCTCTCTCTCTCTCTCTCTCTCTCTCTCTCTCTCTTTCTCTATATCTTCTCTGGTTCACCTCCCTTAGTGACTGTTGCCATGTCAACCAAACACTCAACTCATGCCTCTTTGTAGCATCCATATCACATGTTTTTGAGCTGAAAAACTTCAGTAGTGTAAAGGGACGCTGAGAAGAATATTTCACCACATTTCTGAGAACCAGCAAAATAGGAATATAGGCCAGCTTAAAACAAGAAAAAGGGAACAACATTTACATGAATCAGGGAAGTTTCTCATCTACAGCACATATTATTGGAAGATTATTTTTCTATTTTCAAAAGGAGGAGGTCTGGGTGATGGGGCTACCACTTCAGATGAGCTAAAGCTGCTTAGTTTAAAACAGACACTTAGAAAACCTCCTTATGTTGTTTCAGTAATGTCACTCATTGTTGGTCATGATATTAAAAATGTAGATATAGGCTCCAGCAGCCCTGAGACCCAGAGTTAATTGGACCAGGGAAAAGATGGATGGTTCCAACAATCCAAAATCAGGGCAGTTGAATCGCCACCTTCTGATTACTGCCATTTTATAATTAAAAAGCATACAGCTTACTGCTCAATGCTGTTGCTGTAGCTTTATGATCATTATACAGACGTTTTTGCTGGACACTTATGCACATGAAAGCAAAAATGGATAGACAGAGACAGGGCTTTGCATAAGAACAAAACGAACACAGAAAGAGTCGGGGCTATGGGCCAATGGCTCTTTGAGATTCAGTGTGAGGACAGAGCTAAAGAGGCTCCTTTTAGTTCAAAAAGCTCCATCTGCTTTCAGAGTGCCGTGTCTGAGGTGATGATGTAATCCCACAGTGCTGCGGGGGGTTAGGGACCACTGGGGTCTCGTCACATTGTAAAGTCTGGAGGGAATTTCAGAACTACTTAACACAGAGTGCTGGAGTGTGTGTGTGAAAATATAAAAACATATGGAGTAGCTCTGCCCAGAATTATGTTGACGGTGAACACACACACTCACACAAACACTCTTGTGCACACACATACAGACATGCACAGAATAAGACATACATAGATGCATAAACACATACACATACGAAAACACACAGACACATACATTCATATATAGACATACACATGCATGTACACTCATACATGCGCAAATACATACATAGTTATTCAAACACACCCATATATAAACACAAAAACACACACACCCACAAAAGTACCACCCTCACCCCTCTTAGCTCAGCTTTCTTTCAGATTTCTTTCATCACCTGTGCTTTTACCTTCTGCCACATCCGCAGTAATGTAAACCAGTTCGGTTCCACCACACTGACAACAAGTCTCTCAGTCCCTCCCAGTCACATGGAGCCAAAACAATGCTGAGTGTGTATGTTATCAAGATTTAGATTGTGTGTTGTCAGGTTTTTAGGGCAAGACAATGGCAAATACCGCTAGACAGATATTTTGTTTGTATCTTAAATGAATGCATATTTAAATAAATTAAGTAATTTCATTCAAAGTGGCCAAAAACAACTATATGCAGGAGTTGCATAAATTCTCAATGTATGTATATGTCTTCTATTATCATAAAAATCTAAAAACACAGAAATATGCTTATTTCAGGATACTGATCAGCTCACATTTAGCCATGTCTGACTGAACTTTCCAGTATGTATCGTCTTTAATCAGGCCTCACCACACAGCATTCAGATCATGTCATGTCATGCATCACTGAAAAGCTCATTTCCTGAAGAATCGATGCAAAACGCCTGTTTCCTTAGCACTAACAACAATATGTACTCAAATCGTGAGATCTCAGTGTGTGTTGCATTTCTGAGGCCCATTCTCAAAACTTCTTTTCTGTTCCTTCAGCATGAAAAAATCTTTTTTTATGATTTTGTATGATGGATTATGAAGGATTTTCCATAAGGATGTCCTATTATATTGAACATATCTCATTTGCATATCTAAATACACGTTTCTTATTTTAAAAATCCTTCCAGTATTGGTATTAATCTGTAGTGTATTGCCTAAAGTACAAATTGTCATTTTTTCGGCACCTATAAAAAGACAGAAAAAAATATTAAAAAGTACACAGAAGACTAACCAGCAAAATGTAACTTCAGATTTTACAGTATTCATTACAAATGCACACCCTCAGGTTCTCTGGAATTAACTTAGATTCCCTGACATGCCTCTAGAGTTAATGGAGTTGAGTCCTCAACTCACTTGCTAACTCATTTGCTAATTAGATGCATGGTAGTTACTTCCTTTACTGTTACATTGAGTAATGATTTTTGGAGTAGCTACTACACTCACCTAAAGGATTATAAGGAACATCTGTTCAATTTCTCATTAATGCAATTATCTAATCAACCAATCACATGGCAGTTGCTTCAATGCATTTAGGGGTGTGG
>JBBKCR010055789.1:0-10631 GCA_037577295.1 Ladigesia roloffi | reverse complement strand
TGTGTGTGTGTGTGTGTGTGTGTGTGTGTGTGTGTGTGTGTGTGTGTGTGTGTGTGTGTGTGTGTGTGTGTTGTGGAGGTCTATAGCAGTGAAGTTTTGCTCATTTAGATTTTTTTGCCTTCATCTGAGGTCATTAGATTTCTCCGGTAACTTTTCCTTTACACTGAATATTTTTAATGCTCTCCACAAGCTCCTACTCCTAGATCATCCTTCACACTTCTGCACCACACTGGGAGGCTGCCAGGAGGTTTCTTTTTAAATATCAGTGGCTTTGTTCCTGACTCATGCAGAGAATATATGAAATATTCATCATGTGATTTCATCATCTCAGTTTATCGCTTTAATGATCTACCTTTCCACCCCGAGTTCACTGAACATCCAAATGATCAAGGGTTTTACACTTTTAAACGTTTTAAAAATACTTTTTCTGACTTATTGGTATGCATTTTGCAAGAAAGTTTTCCAAAAACATCCACTCCAAAGTCCACAGAGCTACAGATGTTCCAGACCAGTGCTGTGTGCATAAACGACAGGTTCTGGTCCTAAAAATCATTTCATTACCTGCTGTCTGCAGCAGGATTCTCTAAGTCTTCACACTCTTCTCTCACAGGGCAATAAAGGAGGAGTGAGCGCTCGCATGAGTGTGTTCGGCCACTCTATCTGCTTCCTAAACTGCCACCTCCCTGCTCACATGGAGAACTCAGAGCAGCGTATGGAGGACTTTGAGAGCATTCTGCAGCAGCAGCAGTTTGAAGGTCAAGCTGCGATGGGAGTCCTGGATCACGAGTGAGTTCACACACACAAACACACATACAGCAACACTGTAACTTCACTACGTAACTTGTTATCAAACCCAGTGATATTACCCTGGCATGCATGATCCCGGATTATCCTGGTGGCATGTGAACCTTCAAAGGCTTTTCTAAATGATTTGCAGTGTGGTCTTCTGGTTTGGAGATCTGAACTTTCGTATTGAAGACTTGGAGATGCAGGTGGTGAAGGCGGCTATTGATAATAACAAACTTTCTGTGCTATGGGAAAAAGACCAGGTAAGAGATACGTAGTTTAAATGATATTTGTGTAATTTCTTGTGCTTTTCCTCCCTTGACAACCTTGCACTGATGGTTAAGATCAGCCTAATAAAAAATATTGTTTAAAAGCCTCAGTAATCACTTAATAAATCTTCAACGTCTTGGTATTCACTTCGATGTTTTTGGCATATGGTATAAATGGTCTTTAACGTTGTGAATGATTAAGGTCTTAAACATTTTTGTGTCTCTCCTTATTCCAACACTTGTTGTCTGGCTGATGTTCACATTATTCCTCCAGAGCATTAATTTAACAGGACATGGAATAAAACAAACTTTCTTCTCTGACAGAAGTAGTTTTTCTTTTGGGTTAATGTCTTACATCTCAAGTAGTAAAACATCTTTTAAGCTGTGCATCATTCTGTGTTTGGCATCATGTTCATATGCAGAATTTCAAGTTTAAACTGGTTTTCTTCATGGGTACAGAACGTGCCTAAACAGAAATCCATTGGGCTTGTTACTTTTGATTTATTTATATATATAGTCTGGATGTTGCAAGAAGTTGTTGTTTTTATTATTTCAAGGTTGAAACAGTCCTACTATTAATCTGATGCATCTGTACTGGCATAATTGCTTAGTATTCGTTGTAGATTCTTGTCCAAAACAAGTATTTGCATCAACGTATTGTGTTCTTATTCTCTCCTGTTCTTTTAATTCTATAATACAGCTGAACATGGCCAAAGACAGTGAAACTGTGCTGGAAGGCTTTGAGGAAGGACCGCTCAAATTTCCTCCAACCTACAAGTTTGACGTGGGAACAGACACATATGACACCAGGTAGTGTTTGGGAAAGATTTTATATGTTAAATACTGGTTAACTGTCTCGGTTTAGACAGTTTATTAGGTGCACCAGAATTTCAGTACATCCATACAGATTTGTTTCTAAGAAATTAGCATTTCTGAAAGAAAGAACAAAAGGGTGATTGTTTGATTGTTGCTAAGTGGTTGCTATGGTGTTGCTAGGTGGTTACTAATGGTTGCTGACATGACCACTCCTATGGAAAGTTCTTACAGCCTGAGTGTCTCCAGAACAGAGCATCTGAAACCAGACCCACTCTAGACCTCTTAAATACACAGTAAATGCTTCATTTAGGAGGAGATTCTGGAAATGCTGCATTTTAAGTACTGCCGCATTACTTCTCCTCAAAAATACACAAGCAAAAATTAGCCAATATAAAAAATGTGAATACTTTTATCATATACTCCCATTTTCTCTATTTTTTACTCCAAAATCCCCAAACATACAACGCTGTATAAACAATATTTGCCCCTTTTCTGGTTTCTGTTAATCTGTGTACAATCTGAGTGTCAATCTGGGTACAAGCACACCAGGGGGCACTCTAAGACACATTTTTACATTGGAACCAAGCTCAAATAAGTTAATTATAATAATAAAATATAAGAAGAGCAGTAGTGTTTTTGCTCATCCAATTACACCAATAATCATAATAACAATAATTAAAAATAATAATAATACAAATAGTTAAGAGTGTTTGCATACTCTGCACTGGGGATACAGTGTAGACTATATTAAAGGACTACATTAATTCAGTCCCATTCTCACCTAGATATTGTAAATCCCAGCGAGTGTGTAGATATGTATTCCTTCTGTTCTGAAAGCTGCAGCCAGATTTCCTCTTATTTAAATGCACCTGTTGCTATGGAGCTTCTTGCTGTTCCCTCATAAAAAGCCTCAGAATAGCTAATTAACTATAATTTCAAATCCTGGTGAGTCCTACTAGATTATTTAGGATTTAGTCAACAGTTCATCTTTGATGTGTCTGTATTCATTTCCTAGTGGGAAAAAACGTAAACCAGCCTGGACTGATCGTATTCTTTGGCGTTTGAGACCAATGGCGCCTGCTAGAAGCAACATGTCCAAACGCAGCTCTGTGTCAGGACTGACCAGTGGCACTCGAGTGACCCAGCACTTTTATCGTAGCTACATGGAGTACACCGTCAGTGACCACAAGCCAGTCTCTTCTATTTTCACCCTGCAGGTGAACACGAGACCGCTGAGTTTATTCCCAATGCTATTTTATTTTGAACTGTCTTTAGGTTATGCCCGTCTTTTCTCGTCTTATCTTTAAAATGAATTTGCAGTTCCCATATAAGGTGGACGTTCCTTTGGTAACCATCATTGTAGAAGATGAATGGAGAGAAGTAAGCGACGCTGTTGCTAGGTTTAAGGTAGCACCCAGCTTCGCCCGAAGTTCCTGGGACTGGATTGCACTTTACAAGGTACAACCTCTTTAAAATAGGAATTTTATTGTTATTATTCAACAAAGCACATTTTCTCTAGTATACAGTTTAAGCATTTTAAAACATATGAATAATTTCCTGCATGTAAAATAGAGAATTACTTTTACTAGATGCCTAAAAATATTAATAATGTAAGTATAGGACCTTTTTAAATGGTCAGGTTGATATGTCATTTGTGTAGTAAACCACTGAGATTAGTAAAAGTGGAATTGTCTTTAAGATGATTTGTTTCCTTAGGTTGGATTTAAACACCATAAAGATTATGTGGGTTACACGTGGGCTAAGCAGGAAGAATCCGATTACCTGAGACAGGAGCACCAAGTGAGACACATCACACACATGGTCCAGCATGCATTTCTTCTCCTGGTACTTTTGATGAAAATGTAGATGAAGCTCAATTAGCTTCATGTTTGTTTCCTTTTCAGGTTTCCTTTGCAGAGGAGGAGTTACCAAAGGAGCCTGGAGACTTCATTATGGGTTACTATAGCAACAATATGAGTTCTATTGTGGGAGTTACAGAGCCGTTCCAGGTAACTGTTCTCAAGCAAATAGAATCAGTCGACGAAAGTCCTAAATATAAGCAGACCACATGACATTGTGCTCAAATGCTGACATGGGGCACTTTTAGCCAGTGTTATTGTAATCAGTAGTTACAGTCATATTAGTTACAGAAAATTGCCAATATATCAAATGTACAAAACTTTTTTGTGGTTAAACAGATTCCAGTAGTATATTTTATGACATTCACATTAAAGACCTGAAATATGTTGATAATTAAAATGATTTTGTCAGAAGTGTTCTGTATGTTTTGTATAAGTGACTAAATTCCCTCCCATACTATGTTATTCACCTTTCTGGTAATTTAGCACTTTAAAAACACACAACAGCCTCCACAGAGTGGAATTCATTTTCAGCAGAGAGGACAAAATATTTTTCTCCAATATGAATATAAAACAGTAAATATTTTGATGGGTTCTTCAGTTTAGCGGTGCCATGTCTGGCCTCCTGCTCCGGGCACACATAGCAGGCGCACTCACGGACCTCCATTACTCAATACTTTTTATTTATTAAACAAAAAACAAAAATGACACAAGAGCCAGACCAACAATCCAGGTCACACACAAACTAAACACTACATCCCCAACACCCAACAAATCACCAACACTAACACTTAAGTTTAACTTAAACCCAGCTGTAGTTACAAAACAAAACCCAAGGACTAAATAAACCAGGGCAGCAAAAATAAACTTGCTGCGTTTGACAAAGCTAATCATATTTTTTTTAATATGATCATATTCTATTTTAATATGTGTATAAAATAAAATCTTGTCTGCTTCAAAAACTCTAGAACACTATTGAATTGTGTTAGCACAAATTCATCTGGCTTTTTATAGTTAACCCTTAAAATACCTTGACTCGGTTGAGTTGTTATACAATGTTATATCATTTTTGTCTGACCTCACTAGCTCAGTTTGGGGTTTTTTAAACAGAGAGATGTAGGTTACTCATTTCAAAAGAAAACTTGGGCTTAAATCATTAGAAAGTCATTATGCTCACTCTGCCCTGTTAGCCAGTCAGTACTGGCGTGTCTTAAAGTGAAGACAGTTTCATTGTGGGCAGGGATTGTTTTCTTAATCAATTTTGACTGATTGTACTGTGATGTGATCAGTAAAGTGAAGGCTGACATCACAAGTGCTCCCCTCTTCTTCTTGCCATAATCTTGTGTAACAGTGTTTATTCTGTAAATCACTTCTGCGAGATATGATGGGTAACGGTCTTCTGAATTCCTCCTTTCTTTCCCTGGCAGATTCAGCTGCCCACCTCCATCACAGCTGGTCTCAGTCCATCCGATAGCTCCGACTTCACGTCCGAGGATGAGGTGAAGCAGGCCGACTCGCAGAACTCCAGCCCTGTGCGAAGCAAACAGGCCAGCAGCAGCAGCAGCCGCAGCCCCACCCCTACTGGAGGACCGGCGGGAAGGTCTCGCTCCAGAGACCCCTCGCCACATTCCCCTCCCAGCGCAAAGGGTGGCAGCGGCCCCACGAAGAGCGAGTCCAACGATGCTGAAGATGGGGGAGCAAACTCAGAGAAGAACACCGGCGAGCCATAGAGGAGCACACTGACACAAGGCGTAGATATAGAGGATGTATATGGATCGTATATATAACCCAGGGGCTGAGGGTTTTGTGGTGTGTTTGTGCATTTGTCATGAAGTGAAGTCGTTTGTTATGTGGAGATATATTGTCTTCTCTGTTGCAGGGAATAGATTGCCTTTATCGAGTAACCCCCCCACTGCAACACTTCAGGAAGTATGCTGAGTGAGTGTGTGTTTCCCTCAGCACATTCTACATTTCATCCTTTTTCCCAATCTCAGCATGTTAGGGGACATTTAACCTACTGCTGCTGGGACTGTAAGGGGTACACAACCAAGGTGTACACAAGCACATAATCAGAAACTTCGCAAAGTGGGTTGGTTTGGTCCAGTTTGTATTCACTGGTTTAGAGACTCTTTAGAATATGCAGTGGTCCCCAACCCCCGGGCTGCAGACCGGTATCAGGCCATATTTACGGTTTATTTACTATCAGAGTCTAAACAATGTTTTATTTTTAAAAAATGACCAGATATCCTTAATCTACGACTCACTTTTGCCAAAAATAATCCCACAAAATAGTAAATGTGCCTCGGTCTGCGGTAAAACTGTCCAGCGTTGACTGGTCCGCGGTGATAAAAACGTTGGGGACCACTGGGATTGTTTTTGCCAAAACTCTGAGAAACTGCCAGGTTTTAGTCTGTAGAACAGCCAGCCAGGCTGACCGCACAAATCAGGATAGTGAGTTAGAAATTATTAACCAATGAAAAGTGTTGAAAATAGTCACAGTGTTCATTAAATTAGAATACACATTGTCTTTTAGTTTCCTTAAAAACAGCCTTTTTGGACATATGAGGTTTAGGCCAGACAACGATGATATTATTTTCATCTACAGACATTTCTGCTCATTTTAATGCACAATTCAGTTCAATTCAAAGAACTGTATTTGTCTTTATTGATATGCAAAATGAATGGCACATTTTCCAGGGTTTAACTCAGCAAAAATAGGAATAATTCAGTACATTAGAAGAAAATGCCATAATGGATAGGTTAACGAGTTTCAGAAAATCAACTAAATATGCAATTTGACTGGAAATGTTATAACATCTGCATACACTGGTAAGACTGGATGTAGTGGAAGTACTACTACTACCACCCGTTCATATGAAATGACAATCCCATGTTTCAGTTTCAGCTAGATATTTTGTTCTCCTCCTTCAGTTGCACATTAAAATGTTGTTTTATATTACTGCACAGCTAATGCAGTCACTACTGAGATTTGAGTTTATCTAATAAGGTCAGTTTGGTCATATATATATAGGTCTTGACTATGTTGTTTTGTCATCAACTTGACAGAACTGTTTTAAAGTCATTTGTTTTACTGCTGTGCTTTAAATTTAAATTCCAATTCTGTACTTCATCATTCAACCAGAAATGTAATATTATGTCCAAGGCAGCTGAGTAGATGCCCAGCTGTTAGTAGTTTGACATTTGCTTGGTTTGAAACAGAGTAAAGCGAGCCGAAGGGGAGACCTGAGTCTGAGTTGACAGTATGCGAATGAGGGAGAGGGCTGAGATGGCCAGAGAGCAGTGAGTTTAACTGGAAGAACATTATTCTTCCTTTGTAAAGTGAAACTTCACAGCAGGTAGGGACAGACTTTCTGTCAACGTTTCTGTGACTAGATTTAAGCTTTAGTCTGTATAAAACCGTACTCTGTATCTTCTGTAACTGTGATATGAATCCTGGGGTATTCTATGTTATCTGGATTTGTTTCCATGGTAAAGATATCTTCTCTTCTCTTCCCTTCTCTTCTCTCCTCTTCCCTTCTCTCCTCTTCTCTTCTCTTCCCTTCTCTTCTCTTCTTTTCTCTTCTCTTCTCTTCCCTTCTCTTCTCTCCTCTTCTCTTCTCTTCTCTTCTCTTCTCCTCTCTTCTCTACTCTGCTCTTCTCCTCTCCTCTCCTCTCATCTCTTCTCTCCTCTTCCCTTCTCTCCTCTTCTCTTCTCTTCCCTTCTCTTCTTTTCTCTTCTCTTCTCTTCTCTTCCCTTCTCTTCTCTCCTCTTCCCTTCTCCTCTCTTCTCTTCTCTACTCTGCTCTTCTCCTCTCCTCTCTTCTCATCTCTTCCCTTCTCTTCTCTCCTCTTCTCTTCTCTTCTCTTCTCTTCTCTTCTCTTCCCTTCTCTCCTCTTCTCTTCTCTTCTCCTCTCTTCTCTTCCCTTCTCTTCTCTTCTCCTCTCCTCTCTTCTCTTCTCCTCTCTTCTCTTCTCTTCTCATCTCTTCTCCTCTCTTCTCTTCTCTTCTCCTCTCCTCTCTTCTCTTCTCTTCTCTTCTCTTCTCTTCTCTTCTCCTGTCCTCTCCTCTCCTCTCCTCTCTTCCCTTCTCCTCTCCTCTCTTCCCTTCTCCTCTCCTCTCTTCTCTTCCCCTCTCCTCTCCTCTCTTCTCTTCTCTTCTCTTCTCCTCTTTTCTCTTCTCCTCTCCTCTCCTCTTTTCTCCTCTCTTCTCATCTCCTCTTTTCTCCTCTCTTCTCTTCTCCTCTCCTTTCTTCTCTTCTCTTCTCTTCTCCTCTCTTCTCTTCTCCTCTCTTCCCTTCTCCTCTCATCTCTTCTCCTCTCTTCTTCTCTCTTCTCCTCTCTTCTCTTCTCTTCTGTCCTCTTCTTTTCTCTTAACTTCTCCTCTCTTCTCTTCTCTTCTCTTCTCTTAGCTTCTCTTCTCTTCTGTCCTCTTCTCTTCTGTCCTCTTCTCTTCATTTCTATTCTCCTCTTTTCTCTTCTGTCCTCTTCTCTTGTCTTGCCTTCTCTTCTATCCTCTTCTCATCTTTTCTCTTCTTGTATTTTCTCTTCTCTTCTCTGCTCTTCTTTTATTTTTTCTTTTATTTTCTCTTCATTTCCCTTCTGTCCTCTTCTCTTCTCTTGTCTTCTGTTCTCTTATTTCTTGACAAATAAATTAAGAAGAATTGCCTTGAAGTCACCTGACCCAAAGGTGTCAGTCTCTTTGTGGTGACAGCAGGTGAGGGCACGGCTCATTTCCAGCCTCCGGCGGTGAAACCGAGCCAACATCGCCGCTAGTTTGTCTAATTAAAGCTTGGGTCTCAAAACAATGTAATTAAAAACAGTGTACTCCGCAACAAACACCACCATTCTCTGTCAAACACAGAGATCTGACAACAAACACCGAGACATTTGCTGTCAAACAAGGAGACATTCTCTATCAAACACAGAGATCCAACAACAAACCCCCATCATTCTACACCAAACATCATCATTAGCCTCAAATACATCAAACACCATCATTCCCTGCAAAACCAATCAAACCATCGAACATCATTCCCTGATAAACCCATTTTCTGTCAGACCTTCATTCTTCTCCAAACACCTTCAGCCTGCACCAAACATCATCATTTCCCATCAAACACAGACAATCACTTTCTCATATTCCGGTAAACACCGTTATCCATCAAACGCCACCACAACATCATTTTCCATCAAACCTCATCATTCACGCCAAATTCTATCGTTCTCTACCAAACATAATTTCCCATCAAACACAGACTTACTCTCTCCCATTTTCCAGTGAACACCACCTTTCTCTCATACATGAACACACCGCAGCTCGCCGGGTCAACAGTCTGTATTCAACCCATTTAACTCAAGGGTACCACAGTGGGGCCACTAGCAGTCCCCTGGATTCAAACCCTCAACTTCCTGATCACAATGTCCTTAACCACTAGTCCTGCACCTGTTCCCTACCAAACTCTCTCTCATTTCCGGATAAACACAATCAAACACCATCATTCACTACCAAACACCACCATTCTCCTCCAAACACCATCATTCACTACCAAACACCACCATTCTCCACCAAACACCATCATTCTCCTCCAAACACCATCATTCACTACCAAACACCACCATTCACTACCAAACACCACCATTCTCCTCCAAACACCATCATTCATTACCAAACACCACCATTCTCCACCAAACACCATCATTCACTACCAAACACCACCATTCTCCACCAAACACCACCATTCTCCTCCAAACACCATCATTCACTACCAAACACCACCATTCACCACCAAACACCACCATTCTCCACCAAACACCACCATTCTCCACCAAACACCACCATTCTCCACCAAACACCACCATTCTCCTCCAAACACCACCATTCTCCACCAAACACCATCATTCTCCACCAAACACCACCATTCTCCACCAAACACCACCATTCTCCACCAAACACCATCATTCTTCACTATATTGCATCATTCTGCATCACACACCATCATTCTCCATGAATCGCAATAATGGTGAAAGTGGAAGAACGTTAGAGACCGATATTCTGTTTAGTCTCTGTTTCAGTTGGATTTAGCTCAAAGCCACGTCCATTCGATGAAGGTCACTGAGCCTGGTTTCCCTTCTCTTTCTTCCTGACCCCTCCTCCTCTTGTGCAGGCATTAGCGAGGCGAGGCATTGGCGGAAAGGTAACAAGATGAGAAGCGGTGAAGTTTCCCAGAGTTGAGCTTTTCCAGCACTTAATTAGTTATAATGATCCGTGTTTAATTTGGAGTGGGGCATTTCTTCACAGCTTTAAGAGCCCTAATCTGTTCTGCCCCCTGAGGGCAGCGAGGAGAGCGAGAGGCTGGAGCCGCCGTGGCGGTCGGGGACAAACGGGCTCAGTCTACGCCTTTAAAGAGGTGGGCGTCCTGGGCGGTGGGGCGGGACGGTGAGGACACACTGGTGCAGCGTTATGGAAAAGGACCTGAGGGGAGCAGGACCGCCGCTGGGCTCCAGCTCCTGGGGAGTAGAAACGGGGGACTGCGGTCGGACTTGGACGGTCGAAGGCATCGAATTATTGGTTCAGTCGTGGTGTTGTTATTAGAAGGGGTCAGAGCTCTGGGGGGAAATGGCATGTGGTAATTGGCCTGTAAGTTTGTCATGTCAGACGGAATGGGGGGGTCCGGGGCCCGGCGTGACCGGGGTTCGAGTCCCGGGAGGACGGCAGGAGGCTAATGGGTCTGACAGCTGGCGCGAATATGCACAAAACTCATGTAGCATAATTGGCTGATTCATCTGAGACTGTCAGTGACTCAGCCCAGGCAGAGCATCCAAATCAGTGTAAACACACACACACACACACACACACACACACACACACACACACACACACACACACACACACACACACACA
>JBBKCR010055769.1:0-10631 GCA_037577295.1 Ladigesia roloffi | reverse complement strand
GCGTTCAGTTCAAAGTTCACTGAAATATGAACGTGTTCAATGAACGCGTTCTTTTGAAATAGTTCATGCACAACACTGGTTTAGACTATATTGCCCAAAGGGTGAGTGCACTCTGTTTAGTTTTTTTTACACTCCTCCACTTGGCAGTTGGTGTTGCGCATGGTGACCTAACGCTTGTGTGCATCTGCTTGGCTATGGAAGTCTTTTCTTGAGCTTGAAGATGCTTCTAGAGGCAGTTTGCTGCAGAAGCGACAGAGGTTCGTGATTTTAATGTGCTACATGCTGCAGCTCTGTGAATTTACATGAGATTGTTGTCAAGATACTACATAATAATTTGACTTATTGCGGGATATCTAGCAAGGAACTGACTTGTGGCAAAGATGGCATCCTGGAACTGTACAGTGTCACCGACCTCTTTAGCGTGACCCACATTATCCTGCTGATGTTTGAGGATTGAGTTTTCATGTCTGTGTGCTCATACATCTGATGGCAAGGGATTGGTCCGGAACACCCGAACTTAATCATTAGGAGGTGTGTGATTAGCTGGATACTCGAGAAGCCACACACCGCTCCTTGACACATAACACACACTTTATTGTGGCAAATTTAGCATACATGTGTTATATTATTGTAGCCATGTTATTAGATATGGAATCAAATGCAAGATGGCCTATAACTAAGTGTTGTTTACCTGGCAGTTTTACCCAAACGTTCTTACTGGTACGGTAATACATTTATTTTTTTCCCCCCCAGATCAGAAATTGAGCTTTAGTTTCTGGTTCAAAGAAAGGATAAAGAATATTGGCTTCTCCACTAAACATTTTCTTGTGCTGAATTCCATGAATACCTCGGCTCAACAAAACACCTGCAGAAACGATCATCCGGAGCTCCTCAAGATGCTCTGAGCGCACATAAAAAAGCAATTTTGGGATATCAGTATTGCGTAGAGAAGTATAATGACTAACAGTCAGGCAGTATATTGTGCAGTTGCAGTTAGATCACGTCCTGTTCTCTGATTGGATGCTGCTCTCCTGCTGAAAGGAGCAGCTCGGCTCCACAACGCCTGTCCTCCTGCGGCCAGCGAGGCGATCTCAAATGTGCCTCACAGCCACGACGAGGCCAGACGGGCATGCTGTCTGCGCTCAGGCGGGCTGTGATAGACTCGGGAGTGTCCTCCCCCCTCCCCCTTCCCTCCAGTCTCAACACGAACACCCCCCGTCATGACCACTCGGCGCCAGTGGACGCTTGACCGACTTTTTAGGGATTTCTGTCTTCATGATCTTGACATTGTGTCCCAATTCACAGACAGATATTTTTTCCCCACTGCAGGTTTTCTCTCCCATTGTCCTTTTCTTTTTTTTAAAAACCAGATTCCTCTCTGTTTGCTTTCCGTGGTTGCAGTTCCAGATAAAATTATTTATGCTTAATTAGTGGCGAGAGGGCAACCGTGTAACAAGAATTGCATTCTGAGGATTAATTCAGTAGGTGGTGCAGTTAATGGTTGTTTAGTGCTCACAGTCATGTTCTCGCCATGGTTTTGCGATATCTCCGCCGTTCTCATGTCTGCTTACCCGATAAAGGCTTCCAGACTTTACTCTTATTTAAGGAGGTTTTATGCTACTATTAGAAATAGCAATGGACTAGAAACAGAGCCCGAATATTTTGCAATCTCATTTATTTTTACAAACAAATATTCTGACCTTTGTGTTTATTTGACACTTGAATGGGAGGATTGAGGGTGCTGAGCTGTATAAGGGCAAAGCAGAATGGCTAAAATAGCTGGAATTTCAAAGCTGGAGCGGGGCATGTCAAGGAGTTGCACGTACAAGAGCAATTCCACCTGCACACCTCTTCAACGTGGTGGGCTTTTCCTCTGCCGCTGTCTGTTCCACACTCTCTTATCAGCAGATCAGGTGACACCTCGCTTAACGCACCCGGTGTGTGTACTTTGAAACATCTCTCTTTTTTTGTTAGCTCTTACTTGTCACTCAATGAAACAAGAAGTAGTTTAGATTGATGATTGACGGGATATTTCATTGAATGACTTGGCCTGTGGATAACAATAAATTATGTTGAAATTTTACACCTAAATAAACTATTTATAACACACATTATGGTGAAGCAGGTTTGTTGTGACAGTAGCAATTACTTTCTCACGCATGTGTTAAAGTGTTATGGCTGAGTATTTACATATAGCAATGATCTAAATGCAGTGTATATATGTATATGTATACACATACATACATGTATACACATACTTGTATATGAAAGGACAAAAATAACTTGACTGTGGTAAGTGTAAACGTATTGGTTATATCAGTTAAAATTCTGTCATGTTGTATCTCTAGTGTTTGTGTTGGTGTGATATGCAGAAAAACTCAATACGACTTGATAAGTTCATGATATATGATCTTGATTCGTGTTTATCACATCCCGCAGTGGAAACAGGTCTGGGGTGAATGTTTTGGGTGAAGGTGAGTGTGGGAGATCCACCTCTTGAGCCCGGTCTCTGTGAGAAGGCGTGTTCAGGTCAGGTTTGTTTGGTTAAGTGAGCTTGTTTGTGCTCCTCATGGTGGGATGACGGAGGCAGTGCCCTCAGTGGTTTGTCCTGTTGATGGCAAGTGTGAGTGCTGCGGGGGTAAGCTGACTCCAGCACATCTAATCCACGCCACCTGGCCCCAGCCGAGAGCCAGACGCACTCCGAGACATAGCTAGAAAGGGAGCCGTCTAGTAAAGGCTGTTCGCTCGCTCCTCAGTCTGCCAGAGTCGCTTCTCTCCAAACCCGCCAGCTTAATTCTGCATTACTGCCGTCTTCTCTCTAGGCCTGGTGATGTAACTCTCCTTCCCCCGTGTGTTCAGATCCTCCTCAGCAAATTTCAGGTTGATTAAACTCGCACTAACTTCTCTCGCTAACTTCTGTTGAAGCTGCCCTTTCTAACTTCTTGAAACTGCCCTGAAAAAATGCGTGAAGGCTTCAGAACAACAACAGTAGTATTGAAACCTTCAGTGTGACAGATGGGATCAGGCCCTGCACGTTCCCTGTGCTCCATGTTGACGGGCTGATGTGGAGGAGGGATGTTTTCTTTCATTAGAGCGATTAATTCCTCTCAGCACATGTATACAGTAGCTTCAGTGTTAAACGAGTCTTTAATAAGTGTTTGTTGAGATAAGGGAAGCTATATTAGCTGGATGCGGAGGCTGGTGGTGAATCTAGAGCTTACTGTTGTTCTTACAGGAGGATTTTCCTGCTCTCAGAGCCCCTATTCTAGTTCAGTTCTTGCTTTTAGGGATTGCGGCATGAAGAACTATGAAGAAGTTTGCGGACTGCTGTTTGTTTATTTATATACTTTTATTTAATGTATCTCAGTTTTTAATTACAACAGTGTTGGATGCTTACTAATTTTTACCACCAATCTCTAATTTGTTCGTAGTGGCTAGAGATTAAAAATAGACTTGCTGGATATCGAACCATGCATGGTCTGTCAAAGATTCTGTGAAAGTGAAATGAAAGAATGAAAATATGATTGAGTAAACTGGTCAAAAGTCATTCGGTGTGACTGGTGTGATCAGCTCATGCAGCTTGGTGGTTAGGGAGTTACCCATGCTATCAGAAGGTCATGGGTTGGAATCCCAGGACTGCTAGTGGCATCACTGAGGAATGCTTAAGGAACCCTTAGTGAATGGGTTAAATACAGAGACCAAATTTCACCTTGTTCACACTGTTTCCTGTGGAATGGGGGTGATGCAAAAGGTGAATGAATGTATAAATGTGTTCGTCAGAATACGTTCCTTCGTAAGCAGCATGTAAAATCAACCTGAAATCAAACCTTATTTTTAAAAAGTTAGTTCATATCTCTGGTCCTCGTAGAGTGTTGTACCCAAATTTAAATATCCCAAAGGATCATATGAATTGTAAAATTGAAAAAAAAAACTATTATTTGTGGTTTCCCACAGGCATCTGTTGCTGAATTCCCGAGCAATTTCTCCAACAATCGCTCACGCACATGCCTTTGCTTATGTGCAGCGGTCTGAAGTTTTTCCAGCAGGGCTCCATTTGCATGTAAAAACTGCCATGAACGCCAGCAGGATCAAACAAACAAACATGTGTTTGCGGTCATCACTTTCCAAAAGAGAGGATAAACAGTTTGTTTATGAAGAAGTGAACTCAATAAAATTGTATTTCATATGTTCAATTAAATGTTTCTTGTTGTTTTTAATCAGTTCATGTGAAAGCATAGAGCCTAAATGCAGTGCTGCATCTCTACAGGAAGCACACAGATTACTGTCAAGTGCCGCTTTCAGACATTTTTGGACCAAACTTGACCAAAATGTCAGTGATCCCTGCTTATCACATTTTACTGAAACATGAGTCATGGTACAGAAATGCTTCATCATTACTGAATCATAGTGGCTAAAAAAATCGCATTATCATGCAGGTTGTCAACCAAGCACTGATGATGCATTCAGAAGATAAATTAATTTCAATCTAATTATGAAATTGAATCAGTTCACACAGCTTTACCCGATACCTTCTCTTTTACCTTCCTTATCATTAGTCTGAGGAAAATCTTGCGTTGTGCGCCTGTCCTGGGATAATTGTTTCATTAAATTTCCAGTTGCATGTTATCAACCACTGACGGGAATATTTGTCTTTGCTAAAACGCTTGAGCTGTTTTGTCCTACTGTTTTTAATGGTGTTCTTTAGAAGCCAGGTTCTCTTCACCATGATTAAAACCTTTCCAACCAGAGTCATTTATATATAGTCTTTTATTTTAAAAAAATGGTTGCAGTTTGTAGGTTTGTAGTTTTGTTTTTCCAGCATTCTTATGTAGAAAATATAGAAGTTTTAAAAGAAAGAATATGTGACTATATATGTGTGTGTATGTGTATATATATATAGTACAGTGTATATATAATACATAAAAACAAAGTGTCTCAGTTCTTGTTTCCATTAACTGAACACTGGAAATCTGCCTGACTGTAATGTAATCATATTTGTATTGTTTTGTGAGAAGCAAGCTGCTTAAAATTTTATAATCTCTAGTTCCCTCTGAATTTTCTATCCCAGCTCAGCAATTATTGCCCTTGAAACATCACAAGCGTTATTACATTTATTCTTTAAATAACATTTTTACTTTCTGGTTTTGAATTTTGGTTTAGTGTAGGTCACGAATTTCATTGTGGTTCCAAATATTTTACCTGTATATTGCAGTATTTTTCTCAAAGCTATGAGGACCAGTGATGTATTCCTGGTGTACCAGTTACTTACCTGTGATACCCGTTGCTTGGATATGCACTTGCATGGGGTTAATTAAGCATGTAATTCAGTTACACTGTGGTCTTGGTGCTCTCTTTCACCACTGAGGCCTAAAGTGCTGGATGAACTGAGTCAGCCTCAGTTTAGCTTTGTATTGCTATGCAGCTTTCATTCACTCTCTTTGGACTGTTGTTAGGGGCACTCCCATTTTCCGTTGCGTTATCAGAAGTAAAGCTGAGCTTTTAAGCAGGGGGGATATCCCTGAGAGTGCTGCCTTACTGTAGACTCCTCCCTTTCCCCTAACTGGAGATATTTGTACTTACATAACTCGACTAAGCCCTGCCTGGCTGCTGCGTGCTGCTGTGTGTCACTCGGGGTAAAAAGATGGCCGCTATGCTCTCAGACAGGCTCCATTGTGCCAGCCACATTACAACAGAATGCATGCTTGCACAAAAACACACGGGGGGACATGCATTCGACATGTGTCCGTCATTGAGCTGTACTTTTGCTCAGGCTTTGGTTTGTCCTGTCACAGTGTGGAATGGGTCGAGTGTAAACAGTGTCAGATTTCTGAGGGTTGCTGATTCATACACTTCCAGGTTCTGTGTGTGAAAGATGTCCTGCTGTCCTGATCCGTTTTCGTGTGTGTATGCGGGCTGCACAATGCATAATTTGTGAATTGTTATCCCAGTATAGGGTTTTGGACTATTTATAATAAAAGAATGAAATTTGCAATTGACCATTTTAACAAAATGGTTTTAGTGCATTTTATGATCATTCTCACCAGTGAGTTTCATAATGTGTCTCTGTCGCTGTTCTAAGCATTCGTACACTGAAAGACCAGTTTATGGAGTTTCCCATCAGTTCAGATTTTTAAGCCACATTCATTACTATCAAATCATAGTCATGCAGTGTACAAACAAACACTGGGTAATCTTCACAAGCTCAGGTCATAGGCATTTGACATGACCTGTGGCAGTCTGTGATGACCAACTGTAAGTGCTGATGCCATTGTGAAATGGAAACATATAGGAACTACAATAGCTAAGCCACAAATCTCTAGACCACCACTTACTACAGACCCTGATAAAATGTAGGAAATGGGTTTTCTTTGCCAAGCAGCTTAACTAAAGACTAATATCCCTAAATACAATGCCTAGCGTCGGCTGGAGGGGTGTGGAGCACTCTGCCAGTGTTTTCTTCGGAGTAGCAAATCAGGCTTCACTATCCAGCAGTCTAAAGGATTATCTGAGTGTGGTGGGTACTAGGAGAACCCTGCCTTATAGGAAGCATACTGCCAACAGTGAAATTTGGTGAAGGAGGTATAATGGGCTGGGGCTGTTTTTCAGGGTATGGGTGTGGCCCCCTATTTCCAGTGACAAGTAAACGTTACAACATAAACAGAACTGAGTGTATGCTTCCAATTTTGTGGCAGAAGTTGGGTGAAGATCTTTCCCCATTCCAACACGACTGTACTCCTATGCGCTCGTGGTTTGTTGAGTTTACACAGAACATGTCAGACCTCACAAATGATAATTTTAGTGCAGAGGCACAGAATCCCTCAGACAGTCCAAAGTCTTGTGGAATATAACAGCGAGATAGTGTAATATTCAACTGTGTTAAAATGTTAGATTAATGCAGGCCAGTGTTTAGTCCCTTTCAATAAAGGTTCATTTTTGGGTTTAATTTATTTTATAGCTTAACACAGTTAGAAGAAGCAGTGTACATACAATAAACATAATCAGTACACACACATGATTTATGTTTGTACCATTGTATTTGTAGTGTGTCTGTTTTTGTTTGTTTGTTTTGATTAAATGACATCATGACAGGATCAGTGTTGCTTCAAAAATGTTTTGAGTCATAAATGTAGTAGCAGTCACAAATATGTGTAGTAGCTTCCAGTGATGTATTAGATATGACACACTAGGACTGTAGCATGCTCAGCAGAAGGAAGATTCACATTCCTGATATTGACTTTGCTGTGTGTTCTGTGCGTCTTGTGTGTCCCAGTTTCCCAGTGAGTGAAGAGACCCAGACAGACCGGCAAGACTGGATTAGCCCTCAACCACGGGGGGCGCTATGAACACCTGAGAGTTTTGTCTCCACCCCTTTCCTGTCACTCATCCAGTGGGATCAGTGACCAGTGGATGGTGTTTCCCCATCCAGGGAGCAGTGAGGTTCTGGCCACGCCCTCATCTGCCTGGACACACCAACGTCCCCTCTGGACCCCTCCTCTACCTCTCCTCTACCTCTCCTCTATCCACACACAGTTGCCTAAGAGAGAAAGGCAGCAGAAATGAGTTCCCACAGTCACCCAGGTAAGAGTGGGTTACTCCTCTCAGTATACTCCATTAATTACTGTGACAATGTTCATCCCATCAGTAGTGATAAAAGCCTCATTGATACAGAGGAAAACTTCAGTTGTTCAAACCTGACTTCTCCCATTCTGGGGTCCAGATCATCTGAAACCATGTGCTATTTGCCATAGCACCTCTTACAAAATCCCAAAAGCTGTGACCATATTGGTTTAAAATATATTACAAATGAAGTGTAATTCGGTAGAAGGAGTGTCTCTGAGTCTGAAACAATGACATTAAGATTTTAAGATACAGTTTTTACCTATTGCCAACAGATGCATTCAGTTCTGCTTACACTGGATGTAGTGAAGTAATGGTACTGAATTACTTGAATTCAGGTAGAGTTGGTGTAAAACACTAGACATGAAAAAACATTACACTTCTTCTAGCATATTAGGCCCTTGAGAAGAAGAAATATTATGATGAGTGTGTTTTTGGCTTCATCAACTCCTAACCCCTACCCAGAAGTAAAATATGTGAAAGGCGACCTCCAACTCCAGCTGCCATTCATCATTTCTGGGTCATGCTTTCTGTTGTTAAGTGATTCACTGGAATCAAATGAGAGATGTGTGTTTCTGATATCCTCCTCCTAAAGGCGGGGCTGATAACAGTTATGTGGTAACCCAATCTCCTGACAATTGAGGCTCAAAGCAGGGACAATCTCCGGTTTCAGTCATGGCCATCCGTAAATAAAATTATTGCGATCCAGAATTCTGTCATTTACAACCCCATTTCTCTTGGCAGTGGAGGCTTGTCTTTCTCTGCTGCAGGAACGCACATGATGTGCCTCAGGGTCTAGAGTAGTAGGCCTTGAGGTGCCAGAAAACTCTTTAGATTTCTGTCCCTGATCTGTTCCTGCAACACTGCCAGGTTTCGCTTTGCCAACTGTCATGAGGAAATTGAGGCTATTTTAGGAGGTGGTTGTAAGTAATGTCATTTTTTCCTGCTCTTTTGTCCTCCCAACTCTTCAGTTATAAATATGTTGTTCTTATTTGTGTGCAGAAAATAAGGACTTGATTTCTTTTTTTTCTTCTTCATTTATTTTCCCCCAGATTTTGGTTCTCATTACCCGCTGTGTGGACATTGTTAGGCCGTGCTCATTTTCTTGCCTGTGGCTATTTCTCCAGGGCCCCGCCGGATTGAGTCATGCCTCTGCCAGGTTGAGCTATGTTCAGGTCTTTTGCCCATGCTGTCTTTAAATGCTGCTCAGGGATGCTTTACAACCCCCTTGAGCTCAGTTCCACTGTTTTGTCAGCTTTTACGGTAAAGGCTGAAGGTTTAGTCTGTCCCGAAACTGCCTGGGTCGCCTCCAGAAGGCCTGCTGTTCCAGGGGCACTGCTGAGGTGAGGGTATTCTCTTTTGACGTTTGTTTCCCCTATTAAACCCGGGCCATTTTACCTTCCTAGTCTGGAACTTCCACTTGGACAGTAGCTAGCAGAAGCACAAACATCAGAACTACAGGACCAGCAGTAGAAGCTGGAGCATCTTTGAATGTGGACAATGCATTTGGAAAAGAAGCTCATAGTGTCTCAGTTAAGACTTCCCTGTTTGTGTTGTGCTTGACACCATAGAACACAATGTTGGAACTGTAATCAATTTCCTGTATCTGTCACCTCATATCTCTTAAGTATGAATGATTTACAGGCCTCCTTCTTCAAGGGCCCTTTTACATCCTTCATTTATTTGCAGAAAGGGACAGGGTTATATCTGTTTTTTCTGTAAATGCGCTCTGTACTCAGTCCATAGGCTGGGTGAGTGTTGTGAAGCTCATTAGCAGATCAATTATTTCCCTCCCGGCAAAGTTTAAGAGTCATCCACGCCTTGGTGACCGCTTCTGCTAATCCAGGCTTGATCTAATGATTTAATCACTTTTCTCTCTTTGAGCTGGTTTGAAACCTGCGCCTGATATTACCACCAACATTCACGGCATGCTAAGCTGCTTAAGGAAAGAGCAGCTTCAAACAAGCATCACTGATCTTATGGGCCATTTCCTTTCAGATCTCACCCTCATTTTACCTGACCAGATATACAGGGCTGGTCAAAAACTAGTATCATCTTCTATTGATGCTACTTGAGCACTGATGTACGTCGCTCTGGATAAGGGCATCAGCTAAATGACATAAATGATGTCAGCATTTAAATCCCATGGCTTTCTGGATTTAGAGACTGTAATGTATTCACAAAGCCACCACATACATGTAGAAACCAACACTTCATCAAGAAGAGATAGGTAAACATTTGAAGCCAAATGAATATATCTCATTGAGGTAAGCAGAAACAGGTTAGTGCTAAATTGACATCTTTACATCGAATAGTGTGGGTCATTCTGTTATTCTGGTTTGTTTGCCCCAAAAAATGCAAGATTTTAAATATTTTGTATGTTCTAAACTATTTTGTCCAGTAAATCCAGTAGCAGAAACTGTCTGGAAGCTCCAGATCTGAGGAACTACGGCATAGTGTATGGTGGTCATTGACTCGATGGAAACTACGAACGTTAGAAAGGAAATATGGCAAGCAAATAGAGCAAAATACTGTGTGCAGTGGAGCCTTGAGTGTCTGGTGGGAATACGGTCACACTCAGTTGGTATTCGAGTGAAACCTAGACTTTTAATAATGTGTTCAGACTTTAAAAAGTAGTGTAATGAATCCGTGGCTTAAGTGTGTGACAGCTTTTTACTCCGCCACCTCCCACCACCGAAGGGTCTAAAAGAAGGTGTTCTAACAAGTGGTGTCTGTCAACAGGATCCTGGATAAAATCCTGGCAAAATCTCCAGGAACTGCGCTGTATAAATCAAATTAAACTTCGCTGCTTCACTGGTGGAGGTTTCTTCAATCCGTGATACTGACTTGCTCAGCAGTGCCTCTCATAGTAAAAGTTATAGATCAACTTTACTGATCAACAGCGGGCCTTTATGCCCTGATTGTATTCGCGCGCGCGCGCGTGTGTGTGTGTGTGTGTGTGTGTGTGTGTGTGTGTGTGTGTGTGTGTGTGTGTGTGTGTGTGTGTGTGTGTG
>JBBKCR010055759.1:0-10632 GCA_037577295.1 Ladigesia roloffi | reverse complement strand
ACCATTCTAAGAAATATCGATATCCGTATATATATATATATATATATATATATATATATATAGAGAGAGAGAGAGAGAGAGAAAGAGTATCTGTATCTGTAATCGGACTGGGCGGGGCCTATTCCGGGAGTGGGCGGGGTTTAACCAGGAAGCCCCCAAAATATCCCACATGCTTTCCCACTGAACACAGAAATCCACTTTTTCACTGCTCAAAGTTATCGTCTTGAATCAAAGTACTACATGTCTGCCAACTAGTGGTAGGGAATACAAATGCTACATTACAGGACATTTGTAAATGCAGCCTGTTTCAGTCATGATGACAACTTGATTCTACATTCTTCTGTTTTATTGTTGGTTTCCTCTTTCCTGATCATAATGAATGAGGATAAAAAGACAAAAAGATAAAAAGTAAGTAACTTTTTCCAAACATCAGTTCAATATCAGCTGTTTCCTGAATATAATGAAATGTAAGATGTCTGCCACTTCATGACGTCATTATATGCAAATTAGATGAGAACATTTATACCCTACATAAACTTCAGGTCATGCCCAACATTTTACTAATTTACAACCAGTCTCTATCTTTAACCCCTTTTAAGCCACAAGGGTTTGAAATATTTTTGTAAAAATCCAGTATGTTTAAGAAAAAATCCTAGCGCTTAAAGGGTTAATTTGTAACATTATTTATTTACACAGAACGCAGACACAGTCAGCTACCCAATGAAAATTTTTATTCAATCCGAGCACAGATATTGTCTCGTATTATTCGTATGATACTCGTACTCTTCAAAAGTGCTTTTATCTGTACCAGATACTTGTTTTAGCCGAGTATCCAGCTCATGCCTAATTTTTACACTGTACGTTGGAACATTTTATACTGTAGTGTGAAATAGTATTTTATTCTATTCTATTGTAAGTGTTGCTGTTCTTAAATTTGTACTGTCCACTTTCTGTGACAAATCAATTTTCCCCCTTTAAGGACTGATAAAGTTTTGTCTTATCTCTTATCTTGATGGGTCATGGATTTTTTTTTGGTTGGAAGTTGTTTAGGTGAAAACAGTTAGAAGAACAAAGGTTTGGTTACATGACCTTGAGTTGAACCCTTTAATACGGTCGCTTACATAATCTAATAATGTGATGTTTATTTGTTTCATTTTATTCATTGTTCTCAATATTTTTTTTCTCCAGATAAATAGCTTTACATATAATCTCATAAGGTCTAAGCTTTTTCACAATACTGTACAGGGTTTTAGTGCTTGTATCTGATTGGATGAGAAGCATTGTGTTTTTTAGTGTTATGTCACTGACACATTGACACTGTGCTGTACCTAAACTCTTTTGTGACGCATGGAACAGTGTATCCAGGGTATATTGTTTCTGATTTGTTAGCAAAACAATTCTCTCCCCACAATTTATGTGCAGTTGTCGTCCCAAAACCCCCATCTATGGAGTCAATCCAGTAGAACATTTTTCTGTCTGAGCTGTTTTTAATATTGTGGTCTTTTATTATTTATGGTGTTGAGTTTAGTTTCTCTGCATTCTTTAGCTTGTTAGTGATAGCCTGGTACATCTTCGCATTTTTCACAGCATTAGTTTCACAGTTGTAAGCTTGTATGTTTGATTGTGGATAATAAAAAGGCCTAAGCTTGGAAAACCCATTCAAATTCATTATCAATGGGAATTAGCAAGTTAGAGCTTAATAAAGAAAAGAAATTCATAAAAGGTATGGAGATTCTAGGCATGAAACACAGCAAGGATGAAACACAGCACCTAGTATGATTTGCCCGCACACAGAGCACGAGCCTTAAGCAGCAGGATATGGTGGAAATAACAGTTGTCACAGCATTGGTTTCTCTAGTTTTATATTCTTCAATACAGTGGCAGCTGACTACAGTAAGAGGACTGTGGTTGAAGAGGTGGTGTTGGTGATGTTGATGGAGAAGATCATGGACAAGAGAGAGAGAGAGTTAGAGAAAGGAAGATCTGATGAAAGATACTCCAGCGGCAGATGTGCAGCACTTCCTCTCTCTCTCTCTCTCTCTCTCTCTCTCTCTCTCTCTCTTTCACTCTCATCACTAGAAGGCAAGGAAAGCAAACACAATGAGTCACAGTCGTCTCTCTCCAACACACCACAGCCTGCCCAGTTGCTCCACCACCCACATCACCATGGCAACCACCCCTCTCCCCCAGCAGCTCTGGGATGCATCATCATCATTGCATGCACTCAGGAGCAGGAATGAAAAGAGGGAGACCGAATGGAGAGAGGGGGGAGAGCTGAAGTAAACAGAATAGTAAGCAAGTCATACTAAATCAACTTATTGACAGAATTAGTGGCCATGTCAGTAAGATTTGCATTAGGCTAAGAACACTGCAATATAATTATAGATCAAGCAATATTATTTATCATCTTTTGGTTATGGCGCCACTACTCCATTATTACGCTATCGGCATAAAAAGAAAACACCGATTGTGTGGTAGATTTGAAGTGTTCTAGTCAAAATATGATCAAATATATTGTTACATAAATTAATAGTATAATATATAATAGAATAGTATATATAGTTACATGAATTAAATCTTGACTAAAATACAAAGAGCCAAAACACTGACCACCTGCGTAAGGTCCTCCTTACACAGCACAGACACTACAAGACAACTGAGGGGGCCCTGTGGTATCTGGTGCCAAGGTAGCTGCAGACACGCTCGCTACTGAGGTAGCAAGGTAGAGACTTGGTAGATTTGATGGGGCAGGGTGCTGTATTGTGCTGAAAGGGGCCATCACTAACACTATTACCAAGAACGGGTGTACCTACCAATGTTTAGGTTGGTGATACCTGTCAAATTAATGTCCACATCAGTGGTCCTTGGTTAGCATGGGTACTCTGTCTGGTCGGCAATCATGCTGCCCCATCATCATTTACTTTGTATTGTGACACATTCCTCCTGTAACAAGCCTTAAAAATGTAGGTGACTTCTTCCACAGTAGCCCTTTTGTCAGTTTGGACCAGATTGGATAGCTATTATAATCCATGCCAATCAATTAGACTAAGGCATCCATCACCCTGACACAGGTTGTGCTTTGTCCCTCCAATCACTGTAGACAGTCACCACTGTTCAAGCCTTGGAGTTTTGAAGATTCTGTCTGGGTTTCTCCCTCATCCAACACAATGATTCTGTGCACTGACTGTTCATTTACCATGAGGGTAGCTCAGTGGAGCCACTAGCAGTTCTTGGATTAGAACCCAGAACCTCCCTGACCACTTGGCCACCAGCTGCCCCTGGTGTATTACACATTGTATATCATTAAAACATAGAATACTGAGGCTGTTTTGTTTTTTTTTACTTGCAAACAGAAAATTTTAGAATTACAAAAGTTCCACACTATGACTAGGTCACTACTTTTCACATGAATCATTTCAGGATGATTTGATCCACTCAGTTTAGGGTTTTGCAAACTCAGATGCACACTGCCATTAAAGCAACATAGGCATGTACCAGATAAGAAGATTTCCATGACATTCAAGGCTTTCATGCAAATATTTCAAAGTTTCTATTTGTGACTCAAAGAAATGGTAATATGATATTTAATGAGAATATAAAGCAAAACAGCAGCATTTTCTCTTTTGGAGCTGACTGTATGTTGGTTTAAATATGTAGCAACTGTGTAAAAAAGTCCTGTAGTTAATGAACAAAAATAATTTTAATTACCTCTCATTAAAACATAGCAACCCCCATTCTTTCTTTTTAGCCGTCTAACAGAGCACACAGTTGAACTTCATTCACACCATCTCAAGTATGAGTCTCGAGAGCTCAGCAAGGGGGAATCGGGGAGGGAAATGACAATTACTGCCACTGAAATAGCTTTGCTTTCACAAGCAGGTGAATGGAATTGATTTTACTGAATCACAGGGAGCCTTAATGCTTCACTTATTCTTCCAAACCTGTTTTGTGTTTTCATGGCTACTTACAGTACAGCCAGCTCACAAGAGGAGGGATAAAAATACTGCCTGCCATGGACGTTGCTGTGGCAATGAAAGGATGAGACAGGACCCCCAGTTGGCGTGCTGAAGGAAGCCAAGGCCCACTGACAGCCTCTCATTGTTCTGACCCGCTCTGTGTGACGTAAGCGGGGTGCTGGAACATAAGATAGCATCACACAAGCACACATGCACATGCAGCCGCACACGTCGTACCATCAATGGCTGTATTTTGGAGAAGCTTATCCTCATAGGACTGACTGATTTGAAATTTTGTCATTTATCGAAGTTAATTTTGATAAACAATGATTGGTTGCCACCCCTTCACAGTAAGACTACCCTTATAAAGGGTTTATAAGTCATGTATAATTAGGTTGTACACAGTTTATAAATGAAATGAAATAAGTGGTTATAAACAAGTTATAACAGTTGTCATACATTGATGCAGGCTCACAAAATCTCAGATCTCGATAGTTGATTGTTTTTTGTGGCAGAAAACTAATTTTACTAGGTATTTTTTAACATGCTACTACCATTTAAACACCTGATCCTGCCGAACAGTGAGCCTGTGTCAATGAACGACAACTGTTATAATGTGTTTATACCTACTTATTAATGATTCATTAACTGCCTATATTGTAATTAACAACCTGATAATACATAGACCCCTTATAATAAATAATATATAAACCCCTTATGAGGATCGTCTTATTGTAAAATAGTACTGACAAATTAATATGGACAAGACTTTTGGGTTTTCTTGCCTGATATCACTGACAAACTGTCAAATATGATTCAGTTTGGTAAAAAAAATAGTGCTGGTTTAGAATCAGTTTTTGTGGCAAAGATCTTCATAAATACAGAAATATATAATCCAAGATTGGTCCTCCTTATAAATATATTGTGAATACCGGCCCAGGTGTCTAAATTGACTGCGTGTAGCAATGGTGTTTAGTTTATTTTTATAGCTCACAATAAGTCGTTGACCATGTTAGGGCTTCTGTAAAAAAAAAAAAAAGGTCAGTTTTTTCTGCCTTTAATTGAGCTGCAGGGATTTTAATCTTCTCTTCAGTACCTTTAGAAGGCCTCATATCAATTCCAACCTGTATTACCTCACAAATGCATATTCTGACTGTGCAACCTTAATTCTTAATGAGTATAACATCCGAAAAGTATAATAACTGAGTGTTAACATTTCTAATTGAGGTTCCAGGAGGAAGGCCTCCTCGCTCACTAGAAGGTTAAAATAGCCGAAGATGAAAAGAAGAGCCGGAAGTTTGCTGGAGCTCAAGTTCCCTCCACATTTCTCACAGAGGCCCCACTCATTAAACATTCATGAGTTAGAGGGCTGCTGATTCAACATTGAAAATTCAGCCCACTTGTTCAATGCATGAGTGAATATGACAGCATAAACAATGTCTGAGGGAGACGGTTTTTGTGAATTTCTTTAAGCTATCATCTCATTAATCAGTTACTTGTAGTAACGTGATCATAATTCGTAATTGTAATATTATTCAGAATGTATCATCTGATGTCTGTAGATTAGAGAGTGAATATCGGCCCAACTGTGGACTATTGTGGACTTTATTAAACATTTAATAAATTTATAGACACAAAACACAGCAGCCTCTGCTATTTGCATGTTGATGAGCACTCAGAGATTTTTATGTGTATTATTCCTGTCCATTATTCCTGGCATAAGTGCACTAGGGAGCCCTGCATTAAATTTTTCTCTTCCCTACGCACCCCCCAGCCCATAAAAAACATTTTCATGGCAGTGTGCTGGCACCTCGTATACACTTTATTAGCCTGTAGTGCAGAACTGTTTGATTTTTCGTGTGATATATAGGGAGTGTGCCAAGCTGTATAATGTACTGCATTATGGGCTTGCAAAATTGCTTTATTTTTCATAACATGCTTCTCTAAGATGTGAAGTACTTTCTTTGACCTCTCTTCATTCCTTGCTGTTCATATTGGACTCTGCATTCTGCTTTGCTCAAAACTGTAGAACCTGTTAGACGTAAATTTTATGAACAAAATAGCAGTTTTATGCTGTAATTGTAGAAAAAATGAATTTTAAATCACAGAGGCAGGAAGGCCTGTAGATTGAACACACACCTACTCATATTTTTTCAAGATAAAACGTTTATATGAAAGAGCTATATTAAGAAGTGCTTAAGAAAGTCAAGCAAGCCACCCACAGAGAACCAAAAGACACGCTTAATATTTAATGCATAACCACGAAACTTTGATGGTTTCACATCTGAGCCAAAGTGTTCTTGCCATAGTGTTTACAGACTACAGTGTAAACAAGAACTGTGGCTCTATTCATGTAAACTGATTTAACATTTTCACTTATCAGTATGCAAAACATTGTGTTGAATGAAAGGCTATATTATAATGAAGGTTTCAAAAGGTAACACTTGGGTCTAACTGGTTCATACGTGAGTCACAGCCTCATTACATAACACCCTCCCATTCGATTTTTTATTTCTGACACATGGCTGATTTATACTTCATTGTGGTAATTACAGATACAATGCTCTTTATGTATTCTCTTTTACTTTATATTTTTTTCACACACTGATTAAGCCTAGACTAAATATACTTTTCAATAGTGAAACACCACAGACAGTGCATATCACTCAGGTAAAACAAATCACAATGAATGTACTTAATTTAATCTAACACTTTTTGAAAGACTTATCTGTTACTTTACAAACTCTGCGTGTTACAGTTCTCAGCTATAGCAAACCCATTTGGTGCGAATAGGACTGATCTTGTAGCTGACATTATGAAATCAAAATAATTGGGCCTCTAATTTGATCTAATTGCTGTGCTTTTAGTTGACAATTTGTAGGCTGGCTTTGGCTGACTTTCTGACTTCTGAAACATTCTCTCTCTCTCTCCCCGAGCCCTATTCTCCTGCTGACATTATACAATGGCCTCTGCCTCCTACACAGCCACAGGCACGGCTACCACGGTCTCCATGGCGATTCTTAATCTCCATCAGAGCTGTGGCCTCACTGGTGTAGTTAGAGCGGAGCTGCAGAATCCCTGCAGAGAGCTGGATGGCAGGCCTTATCACTGTCACCCATCCAGCAGAGAGACACTGTGGCTCTTTTTAGCTCAAAGCCCCTATTCCCACTGTTACAACCCAAACTGCATGATTACTGCTGGAGTTTTTCAACTAAAATCTTATGATTCCTATTCCTACACCTGTTATACCTGCAGTTATAATGATAATAACTGAGCTGCAGTAGTGTATGCTTTAATAGGGAATGTGTTTTTACAACCCAATAATATCTTATTAATATCTCATTTTTCCATTAAAGTAGGATCGTACCCTCCCCAGTTTTCTCTAATCATGGACTAGTATCCCTCAATCTAATGAAATATCTGTTGATGTTCTACTTACTGCAACCAAATGCAGTTTTTTTATGTTCTTCATGGTAAAATACTTCATCTTGTATTCCACATTTTAATGATTTACCAGTAAAATGTAAGCTTTGTTCAATTCTGCAGTAATGTTGTGAGGCTTGATGGTTTTGTTAACAGCCTAACTGTGACTGGTCTATGCTCTGAGGTCCCTGTAGCTGGAATAGACTCTGCTTTGATTAGACATACAGTTGAATAGATATCTGGCTTACAAGCTTCTCCAGTAATATTAAGAATCAGACTATAAGTTTAGGCCTTAAGTGGACACACAGTAAAATGCTTAGATTCTAATGTGCATATTTAAGCTAGAGCTTGGAGTTAATATATAGTCATAAATAGCAAAGCTTTTTATCTCTCAAATCTAACTTACCGAAGAAAGAAATAATCCTTATGTTTTAAAAAAAGTTTTAAATAGTTTCTAAAAGCATAAAAAGCATTTAGTATAATGAGTTTAGTATAAGCAAGGGAATGTATTGATAAGAGCTTAGTTAATCTCAAACGTGTCCTGATAGCATTAGGATCTTATCAGCAAACAAGTTTAGAGTGTTACATGTGAAATCTTCTTAAAGATTGGCATTTAACGTTTAAATGCCAGTGCCTACTAAATTAAGCATAATAACAAAAGTTATAACATTGCTGTGTTTACAACCTAAACTTCCAGTACTGTGGCAATTTGACTGCAGCTGGCTTACCAGCATCTCCCTGTTTTTGGGGATGGAACCTTGTAATACTGTAATTTTAAAATAAAAAAGGACAAAAGAATGTTGCTAAAAATAGTATCAACAGCAATCACCTGTGTATTGTCACAAACCACATAAACATGTCTATTTGAGCTTAATTTTTATTTGAGATGACTCATTTTAGTTGCATATGTAGAAACTGAAGCATTTGTCAAGCTATCCCTTTACCTACCGTAGCAATATGAACATCTATATGAACTTACAATCATAAGTTACAGGGACAGTCTTTCTGGAGCAGCTGAGAGTGGTTAGGGAGCTCTAACCTCCAACTCTGTGGTCATCAGGTTCACACACAAGTGATGTACCCACTAGGCCACAACCAACAGTTAGCACATAACTGAAAATGTTACATTTTGTCTACATTGACCAATAGTTACTTGCACTAATCAGCACTTTTCCCCCATCATTCTTCATTTAAATGGTCATATGCTGTGATATTAAAGTGTATGGGTCTTTCCAGGGAGGCTTTTGTATCTCTGAATGAAATCGACTTTATTTAGCACTTTCATAAACACTCATCTTTGGTCTCAAATGTGTCCTTGAAGCCACAATGTATTACTGACACTCTCTTCTGTATTATTGCCTGAGTGGGCCATCCTGAGAAGTAATACATCGGCCTAAAATAAACCTCACCTTCATTTAGAAAGTGAAGGGGTCGATTTGGCAAAGAAAGAAATGAATGAGATTGACGCAAGCATTGCATTACGCAACACACACACACACACACACACACACACACACACGCACACACGCCGACATACAGTCTCTGCATGACCCGGCATTTGAATTATTCAAATCAGATTACAGAGAGAGAGAGAGAGAGAGAGAGAGAGAGAGAGAGAGAGAGAGAGAGAGAGGGTGAAGTGATGGAGGGGCCCTTATCGTTGTTGTGACACTGAAGTGGCCAGACAAGCATTTACAGACAGATTTAGTGCTTTGAGACACTTGAGATTGGGCCTGTGGATACACTACAGGGTAGTGTAGGGCTTAATGAACACTCTGCATTATGAAGCTAATTGACAATTGTGCAAATGTTGGACTGAACAGAAGAAGAAAAGGTCAGTGATGAAGAAAGTGTAGTTGAATTTGTAATGATTTGTGTATTGGTTCTTGCTTAGGGAATCTGGTCTTTAAGTACAGAAATATCAAGCATGGGTCCAGAGATCTACAGAAGTGTTTATGCCAATTTAATCCTCTCACTGACTCGATTTTCATGAGCAACAGTACAAATCTACTAAAAATGCAATGTTGTTTGCAATTTTATTTAATCATAACTAAAGAGCCTCCTACAGGTTACTAGAAATCAAAAAGGCAAAAGCTGAAAGTATACCTGACTCAGATTTTCAAAGCCTTAAAGACATGTTGATCCAAATGCTTGTTTTAACACAAGTATGAAGACAGATATTGATGTGTATGTATGCAGATGCACAGATATGTGAGTTTTTCTTCATTTTAACACATTTTTTTTTGCCCCCACATTTTAGATAAATAGATGAATAGAAACGTATCCTCATATGGGGAAAATAGGGTCTTGTTTTTATTTGGATTAACAACTAGTACACATTTACATTAAAAAAAAAACTAAAAAGGAGACAGTCCACCCCCCCCCCAAAAAAAAACAAATGTGTGTACAGCTTTATCTTTTTATCTTTTTTTTTGTTCATAATTTTTTTCACATTTTTTACATAATTGAAAGTATATTTATAATGTGAATTAGTTGTTCATTCAAATGAAGATACATTTTCTTTCCCCTTGTAAGGATTTGTTTGTTTTTTTTTTCTTTGACATATTTCTACTGAACTGTTATTCTATAATGTGGGAGAAATGTGAAAATGCAGAAAAAACATGTCTGCACTTTTCACATTATTGCATGCAAACTGGATAACAATATTTGAATAATCTAATGTAATGTATCAAAGATTTCCACATGTGTGAGTGGTGTGTGCTGCATTTCATAATGAAGAGAATCAAAAAAATGAATTTTCATCCTTAAAAGCCTGGAGGTTTGAAGCTTTTACTGAGACATTGCCTCTTGGATGAGAGTAGTTTAAAGATTTTACACACACATACACAGACACACACACACACACACACCCACACACACACACACACACACAGAAAGGAATAGTGTCAATAAGGCCAGTCATTCTAACCTTCTAATTTCAGCACTTTCTAATCTAATGGTCAGTTTTATGTTTATTCCTCTTCCACTCTCTTTAATGTAAAACATTCCTCTGAAGTGGTGAAAATGACCATTACAGTCTAAATCAGCTCTCACTTCAGGATGCTACAGCCAAGGTGTCTAAATGATACCTCAAGCTGCTTGCAGTGGCATGTAATACTGTTGTTGTTTATGGGCCTCATTTAGATTGGTGTTTCTTTTACATTACGCTAATGCATGCTGGCTCAGGCAGGACAAAGAGAACTGGATCATATAGAAGCAATGCAGCTCAGAGGCTGAGTGAGTGCTGGCAGGT
>JBBKCR010055738.1:0-10632 GCA_037577295.1 Ladigesia roloffi | reverse complement strand
GAGAGGTGTGTACAATATCAATTGGGTGTGGTTTTCTTTATAAATGATGGATAAATGTCAAACAGATACATCACTTTAACAGACCCCCCCCACACACACACACACACATACCTATACATCTATTCATTCTACAAATGCCAATCCTTCTCTTCATCAAAAAGTGCCAAGCAAGCTTATTCTTTCTCTCTCTCTCTCTCTCGCTCACACATACACACACACACACACACACACACACACACACACACAAACACAGTTTTTGAACATACTAAAAGAATGACCCTTTGACCTTAGGACAGAGCTTTTCACAGGCTTGCAGAAGGACCCTGCATTTCCATGGCAACAGATCAAATGACCTCATCGACCTTCAGCTGAATCAGTGCTGCTGTCTGAGAGATGCTGAAGTATGTCTCACATGCACTTATGGATGGACACCTAAACACACACACACACACTCCAAGACTATTACACACACTGACAAATCCCAAAACCAGGCAACACAGTCTCCGTATTCATTCAGCCTTGTCCTTAAAACCACAAATTATGCGTGTGTGTGTGTGTGTGTGTGTGTGTGTGTGTGTCTGCCAACCTCTCCCCTTACCGCCAGTTAAGAGTGTAACAGTGATTGAACTGATCTGGTATTAGAGCTCCTCCTAGTGGTCGTATAAAACTCATGATGCACCCCTGCTTTTACTGCACTGTAATAAAAGCGAGTTTTGGACAAGAGTCGCAACATTTTGATGAAAGATAATGAGAAACACATGAAATCGATTCACCTTGTTTAATACAACTGTGGACATGAGCAAACAGAACAAGAATGGACACAGTACAGACTAGTTAAAGTTGTATGCTAAAGTTTTGGTCAAAGTGTAGGATTTTTTAAAGCAGTGACCACCACTGAAAGGAAATAAGTTAAATATGACACATTTCTGAAAATGTTAATAGACCATTAATGGATATAATCTGTGGCATGTGCATGTCTGTAAACCCCCGTTGGCCGAAATCACAGCCTTTAAATAATTTTTGCAGTCAGGTACATATTAAAAAATGTTCAGAAATGTTCATAGGTCATCTGACATGCAAAGCAAGATACGAACGCAATTTTGTTTTCAAGTTAGATGACATAAGAAACCTTAATCGTACTTTTCTGTAGCTGTGCTAAGTTAGTGCCGATACATTTGTTTATTATTGTCTTGTTTTAATACAACACCTTTTCAGTTTCTTCACTGCCTTTGGAAAATTATATTCCAAGATAGGATATTTATTAGAATCCTCTTTTCCCTCTTTCATCTCCACAGTATTTCCTGTGCTACTGACTGCTAAATAAGCTAAGAGCTAAGTTAATGCACTTCGGCGTTTGAAGACTTGTGTCCTGGTTTTGAAATGCTTCTTTGAAATCGTAGCCAAAGAGTTCATTTTGTTTCATTAAGGTGAATTTTGAATTGGGCTGTTGAATTTTGGGATGGAGATACAGGATATCAGTATTCCCATCCTAGTCTTGGGAATGATGTGGGAGTTTTGCTGAACATATGAGACAAATTTAAAAGCAGTTTCTTTTCCAGAAATTCCAGATCTTCTACTTACTCCAGCAGTTCTCCTTCACTTACTCTTGAACGTCCTTTCAGACAGTGAACATTATAAGCAGGAAGGGTTTATATAGGTTTTATAGACTTCTAATGCATTGTAAGTGTCAATTATCTTTAGCTTTATGGCTGTTAAGTGTAAATGCAATATCCGGAGTGGTTGAGGTGGGTCATAAAATGCATTAAATTCTGGAATGATCTGCTGAATTATCTGCTGAAACGTTGGCCTCATGAGTCCAACTCAGTATTTAAACTCAATGCATTATTAATACAAATAAATATATTCCAAAGATTAACAATATTTTAAATCAGAAAGAGGTGTCACAAGTTTGTTACCTGCATATGGAATTGATGAAACTTTTATTGCTTATGTTTTTTTTTCTTAACAGACCCGTCAAATTTAAATAGAAAGGAACACGGGAGGTTTGGTAATATCACTTCTGAACAAAACTGGCATTTCAGATGTATTTATTATAAAAGCTCCCTTTAAAAAAACTCAAATTTGAATAAAATTCCTAAAATTGGCAAACACAAAAAAGACGGTCATGTCAAAAAATTGTAATTAAATCCACAAAAAATTCCAGTTTAAACATAAGCAGCTGCATTTGTAAAAAACAAATCTGCCTTGGTCCACTTCAACAAGTCAAGTCAAATGTGTTTATTAAGCCCACTATAATACACGAAAGATAGTTCAATGGGAATAGAATAAAATATAAAATAGAGTAAAATAAAAGAGAATAATGGATGAAATAAAAGAATACATAGAAAATTGATAAAATAAAGGTTTGGATTTATATCATACCTTCTCTGCATCTTCCAGTAACTGGCAGCCAAGGCTTGTGTCCAGAAGGGCGGGGCTGCTGGGCGTGTCAGAGGTGGAGGACGAGCGTGAACGCTCTGCCTGTAGCACAGCATCGTGGGCAGCATGGCGAAGAATCAATGGGCTTCCTTTCAAAGGCAGATCCACCGTGGACCCGCCCACTTTAGCCCGCCGGCTCTGCAGGCTGGTGCCTCGCCTCATGCCGGTAGGCGGGGCACTGCCACATCCAAGGATGGCAGCTGCAGAGGGGGCGGGACCAAAGCGCAGGTCAAGCCCAGGGTCAAGAGTTTGGTCTGAAAGCTCACATTTAGGTTCCTCACAAAGGGGAAGGAAAGGGAAAGAGGAGGAACTGCAAGAGGATCCAGTTGGTGCTGGGTGGGGAAAACAATGATGCTGAGGTTGAAAGAACTGCCTCAGGCCTTGACCGAGGGCTCCCATTCCACCCAGAGCATTGTGGGTAATTCTGGACAGAGCATGCTGAGACTGAAGTGACCTCCTGACCCCTGATCCTGGAAACTTAAACCGCTTGGATACCAGCGGATGGCGCTTGGCCCCTGGTAACAAGCTCCACCCTTTTTTTCTGCGGGTAGAAAGAGAACTACCACCATGATCCATTAGGAGGAGCTAGTGTGCTTCTACTGCCGGAAGGCCATTCAGAACAGAGGTGCGATCTAACAAGAGTTTGGATCGGACATTCAATCAATTGGTATGTTTTTCGCTTGAGCGGTGGGCTTGAATCCAGTCAGCAGCATTCTATTGGCTCTCCAGAGGTCATGCATCGGTCAGTCAGCTGATTGGCATGCTTGTCTAACAGAGGGAAAATAAGACGGCCCATTCACTTTAGGTTTAACAGATGTTAACCGGAAGAAGTGAGAAACGAACAAACAAACAGACAGACAGGCAGCAAGACAACTGATGGGGCCTGATAATGGCTTTTAGGTTGTAAATATGGAAATGACATAATGGAATTGATGATCCAGCAAATAGTTACACTACTATAAACATTTATATTGGTACACTTCTCTGTCCCTTTCAATAAATACGAAATACATTTTTACAAGCATAACCATGCAAGGTTTCAACAAGATCTGTCAGTGTCAAGTAGTAGATAAAGTGCCGATAAAGTCCTTCTAAAGAGGACCTATATTTAACACAAACTAGTACAGTAGTACCAGGAGAACCCAATATACAGTGAAAAACTGCAAGGTTGTGATGAAAACCGCAAAAATTGTCTGAAATTTTTATAGTGTAAACCATAAATATGCCCCCAAATCTGCTCCCAAAACAATGTAATTTTAAAATGTAAATGTAAATATAAACCCATATTTGCACTATACAGTTTACACTGAACTCCTGCGGTGCTACAGTCTAAAATACCGATGTTACCCCTGTATAGACTGTACTGTAATTCATGTGCATTGTTTTGGTGTAAGCAGGTAAATGAATATCCTTTATTGAAATAAAAATGCAAGGCTTTAAGAAGAATAAAAAAAAACAAAAACACTTGAGACGGTCCATGGGGGAAAGTCGGGGCTGCAGATGCGTCAAAAGTCAGCAGCCAATCAGCAGCAAGGAGAAACAAATGGAGTTCTCTGATTGGCTACTTTCAACCCTCCTGAGTACAGTGGTATGTTTCTTTGTATTTCTCTTCACAGTACCAAAAACATTTATAGTTATTATTTATATGGAAATTTAGCTGAACTTACATTATAATTTCTGTTACAAAATGGGCCTGGTCTGCCACACCCTGTAATCCTCGTGCTGGGTTGTTCATGTGTGGACGTGGTGCCCAGCACGAGGTGTCATGACAGAGGATATCTGCAGTTTCAGCGAACAATTGTTTAATTTTTCACAGAAAATATCCAGTGATGGACTGAAACTGTGACTGTTAATCCATGTTAAAGGGTGGGGGAGATTTACTGTATATTACTATATTTTTAAGCACCAATCACACATGGGCAACACAAAATGAGTCTCTTAGTTTTTGCATTAACAGAATTGCATAGGATTTCACAGACAAAACAGAATATCCACACAAATACAGAAATAATTTGACACTGATGTAAGTATGCCACCCTCTTCTTCAATTCAACATTGGCAGCAGAGATTTGAATTGTCAACAACTGTTACTTTGGTAGATTAGAATTGAAGTTTACTTACCGGACAGTAAGTGAGAAGAAATCTAGACATTCATTTACAACACTATACACTATGAGGAGTTTTCGCTAACGAGAAAATTTCAGTGTGGAAATTACCCGGACTAAACAGGCAGTGAGTTTCAGGAACACAGCTTGTATGTAAGATGTGACTGTGCCACATGGCTACTCGTTAGTTCAGATTTAGTTTCAGTTTTATAGATCACAGTAGAGTTTAGATTCTCTGCCTGTGGGTTGGGTCAGGCCGATGTTTCCTACCACTATCCTCGGGCCGGGCCGGGCCGGGCCATGATCCAGCATTTGAGTGGCTTGTAGTGCTCGTAGTGTCAGTTTACGAACGCACCCACAGTTGAGAATGTGTGTTATAACGTCCCATCTATTAAAAATTGTCTGGTTTAAATCAGTCTTGGGCCGAAATTTACAGTTATTGTGTTGGGCCGGGTTTCATTTTTGGGGCCCGATCTAAGCTCTATCTCACAGTAAGTCATAGTGTACACTAAACTGCATTTTCAAGTCTGCACCACGTTATGGTGGTGTATTTACAGCCCAGATTTAGGTGACTACTGACTTCTAGTATATGTTAGCAATGTGAACATCACAGTTTCAGTGCTAAACCAAAGAAGCACAATTTTAATATTAAACCTATCCTGGCTGATTGACTACATCTTAAGGTGGAAAATTATATAAATGTAAACTATTCCTTTAAAGCATACAAGCGCGCAACAAAACTATCTTACAGCAAAAGGAGGAGGAAAAAACAGATCCACTTACCATCAGATCAGCACAGCCATGCTTTTCTCCCAGGGTCAACTAAGAAGAGGAAAAAGAAGAGGGTGAGAGAATTAAATAATAGATAGGAATAAACAAACAAACAAATAAATACACTCATACCATTAATAGTTTTATTTACAACCATTTACAACCTGAGATATTAAATATAACTGAAAAAAAGAAATTTGGGCATGTATTTGTAATGTGTAATTTTTTTATTATTGCATATTAATAAGGTTTTGAGCAGTAATGTAACAATCTGGACACTAGTACACTAAACCCCACCTTTCTCAGCAGTGCATCTTCAGTATCTTGTGGATTTTTCTGAGACCCGAACTATTATTTACTGTTTGGGTGCAACCCGATCAGCACGAGGATGAGGGGGCGTGGCCGACAAGGCCAAAATGTCACAGCTTTTTTTGTTGCAATATATAATTTTTTTTTACTTTTGTGCTAAATTATTTTTAAAAATACAATAATAATGTACTAATTATATAATAATATTAATGTGATTTCAGCTACATTTCCATATGAAATATGAAAAAAAAAAAGTTATGTACTGTCGAGAGAACACTTGAGATGGTGGAATACCACTGTAGTTTAAAATGAAATTAAGCTGAGTTGAAAATGAAATGAAATTGCTTGGGGAGCATTTTTGGATCCATATTTGGGGTTTACACGATATTCACAAAATGTTTTTAGACATTTTTATACCACATTACAAATTTGGGGTTTTTCAATATATGTGGGTGCTCTTAGACTGTAACTCCTGTGATTGTCAGGGTTTTACTGCACATTGTATTCTAAAGAACACTAAACAACGTTTAACTTGCACTTTAAAACATATACTTATACAAAAATTATTATCATAATTTATAATATAATTAATTTCCATTTACTTTGAGGGGAAAATCCTCATACTTGGTCAGCCAAGACGTGCTTGGTGAGATTTGCATATTGGATTTAACACTTGAGCTGTGATGCCAATTAAGGCAAGAAGAAATGGAATGGAAGTTTACACACCACCAATTAGAAATGGCTAATACACTAACTACATTATCACACACTTGCTTAAACCACTAAATAAACACACACTTGCTTCAAAGTGTGCTGTTTAGTAATCCCAAACAGACTTGCTTAAGCAATTTCTGACCTTTTACACAGTTATCTATAAACATGAAAATAAAATACAATGGCTACAGACTTCCTGAGGGCTGACTTTTGTCAATTACACAATGCTTTCACACAGAGTCAGAAACCATTTAAGAAAGTGACTGCACAATCTTATGTTTTGAAACACTTAAAAAAGATCATGGACATAAAACCTCAGGATGATGAGCTTGTATTTTCAAGAATATTGTTTAAAACTGGCTGTTTCGCTTTGACTCAAATACAAATAAAAGAAAAGAAAATATAGCTGTTGTTTTGTCTGTTCTCTCATATACACAGAAAGACACCACAGCAGATGAAAGACCTTAAATGACACGGTAGAATTATCCCCCTCCCTCCAATTTTAATTCTATTCCAATAATGCTGCCTGGACTGCAGGGGATTTAGTGTTTTCTTCCTTGCTATATTTATTGTTGCTAAATCCTCTTTTGGCCGAGAGAGGACAAAGCTTCTTTCTTGGGGACCATGGAGATTGTTTCAGCTTTTCGTTCACCTAAGGTCATTTGAAGACACTCCCTAATCTGTTAAAAAAGAAAACTGCTATTCAGTCAATAATAATTTTAATGACTGAGGAAATTGTTTATTCATTATTAAGGAGTTTTTTACATTGTCTTTTTACAATTTTAAATTATTTCTGTTAAGTAAAACATCTTAAATCTAGTAATCTAATATTTGTTGTCAATATACAACAGTATGTTATTTATGATTCCTTATCAAATCACAAATTCTATTTTAAATACAAGAAACCCTGGTTTGTAATATGTAAACTTTCATAGACATTGGATTTCAGAGCTTCCATACTTATGCAATTTTACACAGCCTTTATTTAGGTGAAAAAAGATGCGCTATAGATGGCAGTATCGATTTATATGATGTGTATTATATGGCAGAGTAATCCTAGTAGGGTTTACTGGTTGAAGGCAAAATGACTATAAACCGATGTTTACAAATCTTTAAATATCCGTACTATGATCTCAAAATGAGAAACCGAATTTTCATGGGCTAAACTAGAGTTTTTACATCCCAAGCCCATTTTAATGTGGTACTACTGGGCAGTTAAATAATTATTAGTCATTTTCCAATATACTTTTGCTAATCCTATATATATAGATATAACCACCACATGGAATGTAGTTAGACAAGATGTAAAATTTTCAGGAATCCCCAGGAAACTCCCGAATGACGGCAGGCACTTATTCAGACCTCCATTCTTCAGATACTCTCTTTTACTCAAAAAAAGGAAACACAGGAACAAGGGCTAGAAACAAATCCAAAAAGGCTCTGAACAAAAGCAGTCAGGAGAAACAAATAAAAAGCAGTATTACAGTAGACCGACACTGAGCTCCACCACAAACAATTTAAATACAAAACACAAAAGTCTCTAAACCAATGAAAAACTAAGCCTTTCTCACTGTGCACACCAGCCAGCTGAAACACATAAGCAATCTCAAAACCCGTTATAAAGAACCAAATAAAACAGAACAGAAAAGAGTGCCCCCATACACTATGAAACACAATGTACTTAATATGTGCTTAACTCTACCTTAATTTACCCATGAAAATACGCCAAACACCTGAATTTGAATTAAGTGCCCATTAATTTGTAAACCGTTCCCTTAATTTTACCTTAAAAGTGATTTTAGGTGTGAGTGTGAAACCCCTTAATCCTAAACATAAGACATTTTCTTCAGGAGACTCAGTTATTTAAGGGGCAAATTTAAAAAATAAGGGGAAAATTCAGTAGTTTTACCCCTTAATCAGCCTTAATCTGTGCACTTTTCCGCTTAATTTTCCTTACTTTCCTGGAAATTAAGGTATAAATTAAGTTCATTTTAAGGGGTAAAATTAAGGGGTTTGGTCTCGTAGTGATAGCGGTCATGGTCCATTCTGTCTCCAGCACATTTAGTATAAATTTGTACTTTACATATATAAATCAACATATAAGGCAACACAATAAAAAAGAGGCTAGAGAAATACCTCTCATAAAATGTGCTGGGAGCAATGTATTGGCCAGTTTGGGCTCTAACCTCAAAAGTACAACATGTGCTCTAGCAGATTTTGGGACAACCAAGAGGAACTGGTCAGCAGGCGAAAGTGACCTTGACAGGACATGTGTGTGTAATAGGTAGGAAAGATCGGTAGGAGCTAAATCAGTAAATGATTCATAGACAAATGTCTTAAAATTAATCCTAAAATGTACAGGAACCTAGAGAAGGGAGGGCAGTCCGGGGGGGAATTATGCTAAAAACGTGCAGGTCTTCCAGCGTTTTGGCAAGTCATTAATAAAATCATTGATCTGTATGTTGAACTGCTTCACAGCATTCAGTAATGATTAGAACAAAGCAGGGCTGTTTCCTCCCTCCCTCTCACTCTGTCTCACTAAGCCATGCTTTCGCTTTACAATTCACTTTACACATTCACATTTTTTATTATAAACTTTTTGTAAGTATTAATGTCTGATCTTAGAACAATTTCATTCAGTGCAAATAATGTTGTATCCTGAATACACATGTGAAAATGATATCTAATGTGCAACTCATCAACATACTATTTCATGGCTGTCAAACTGTGCTATCTTTTGAATAATGAGAAGATGAAATTCAAGAAAGATACAAAGTGCGCAGTTCCAACCACTCAGCATTCAGCACCACAAGTATACTAATCACTGCCTGATCATCTGGAATCATCTGCACCTGTTTTTTCACTGGTCCAGGACTTCAGTTAGTCTTCTCTCTGCTTGATAGACTCCTACATGGCTTTAGAAACAAAAAAAATCCCCTGAAAGAGAACCTCTGAGGTACCCTGAGTAAGTACCGTTCCCACACACTGCTCCCTGCACACTGCTCCCCACACACCGCTCCCCACACACTGCTCCCCACACACTTCTCCCCACACACTGCTCCCCACACACTTCTCCCCACACACTGCTCCCCACACACACCGCTCCCCACACACACCGCTTCCCACACACTGCTCCCCACACACTTCTCCCCACACACTGCTCCCCACACACTGCTCCCCACACACACCGCTCCCCACACACTGCTCCCCACACACTTCTCCCCACACACTGCTCCCCCCACACTGCTCCCCACACACACCGCTCCCCACACACTGCTCCCCACACACTTCTCCCCAGACACTGCTCCACACACACTGCTCCCCACACACACCGCTCCCCACACACTGCTCCCCACACACTTCTCCCCACACACCGCTCCCCACACACCACTCTCCACACACTGCTCCCCACACACCGCTCCCCACACACTGCTCCCCATCCCCACACACTTCTCCACACGTGTGCAGAATTCATAGCTGCCAGCTGCTTCACTTGGTGAATGGGTTTAAATGCAGAGGAGGAATTTCGTGCTGTTCACTGTGTGCAGTGGTGTGTGTGGTGTGTGTGGTGTGTTCACGTGTGACCTACTGATCACTTTCACTTTTAGATATTCCGCCTCCCCCTCCCCCTCCCCCATCACATGCTCAAGTCAGGAGGAGATTCTGATGTTGTTTGTGCGCTGCATTATGAATTTTACCCGAATAAAAAAAACAAATACCAATAATTTTCCTTTTAACAAATACAAATACAGATACAAACAGCGGCCGCTCTGCAACCCCCTAATAGCCTTCAATATGGTTCACAATCTCATTTCCAGTTTGCAGCAGGTCTATGCCAGGATACATTCATGAATGAAACACTCCAGAGTCTTTACTATATCTGTTGCAAGGTACGTATAATACATGGGATGTCTTTTACAAGATTCAGATGTTCAAATCACAGAACTCACTCTCACAGCGCAATTTAGTCTAAACTGGAAGCTAGTGATAATGTCTATGATTTCAAGCTGGGGTAATACTGGAATTCCCTTCATTTGTTTTCTTGGATGTTTATAATTAAAATGAATCAAACTTGCTGATATCATTTAGGTTATTGAACGCTAGAAGCCTCTTATGAATCTTTGTCATTATACAAGGAATTGTACTTGTTATCCTAACACAAAAAATTACTGCAGTCATGTTCATGGGCGGCGCGTATCGGAGGCTTGGAGAGGCTTAGCCTCCCCAAAATGAATGCTGGGAAATTGTGAAAATAACGTACATGATGTGTGAATATTATTAAAGATGATTTCAG
>JBBKCR010055717.1:0-10633 GCA_037577295.1 Ladigesia roloffi | reverse complement strand
GTTTAAAGATTCGAACGAAGAGAATTGACGCCACCCCCCCCCCCCCCATTTGCGTCTGAACGCCCCTCTCTCACCTGTCTCATTCTCAAGTGTTGCAAAACTTTAAACAAATCAGGAGCTTTTTAACAGCAGTGTTCCCTTCAACATATGTACAGCAATTACAGTTCAAACATTTCATTAATTCATTAATGTAATGAAGTCAAATATAAAAGCAAAGCTTTTTCCACAGCAGGGCATTCACATGATTTTATAGTGTGTTATAGAAAAACCTCTCACATTCCAGAGCATTGGGGATTGCAGAACCATTATAGCATCTGCAGAGGGGACAAGCTCCAATTGAGAGTCTATGTATGTAAATGCAGTTTCATTAAAGTCTCTGTTGGTGTAATAGTCAGGTATCCAAATACTTTTGTCCATATAATATGGGACGCCTGACACCCTCGACACCCAATCTTTAAAGCTTCTCCAATACAGCAAGGCATTTATGGGCAGAGTCTGTGGAAGAGTTTGTTTGTCTCTTTTAAAAGGTCAGAGTAACATGTTCTCAGGTGTATGTGGAGGATGTTACCTGTGCAGTAGAAGTCTGGGTTGGCTGTGTGGCTCCGCCCCTCTGATCTCTGAGGTTTTGTTTCTGACGCTGATTCACTATGTAATCGTACGTGCTCATGCCTTTGAATACTACACAAAGATTGATTCACTCATTTTTGACAGACTCCTCAAGAGTGCTTTAAGCTGCATAGATGTCTTCCCTTCCACACAATATGAACATATACACTAGAGGGCAGTGTCTCCTTATAGAGGAGAAGCAAAAACCTGGATGCAGTGAAGCATTTTTTACTTACCTAGTTTAGTTTTAGACATGTTTAGTTTTTAGCTGGCCAGTTAGAGCTCTACTTGCTAACTTTGGTCGTAGTAATTTGTTTAACTAATTTGTCTTTAACTAGTAGAACACATTTATTGCATTAATAAACACATTAATTAATGTTACTGCTTGATAACACAGATATATACAGTTGTATCACTACCAATATACTAAAAATTTAACATGGTTGGATGCTGTTCGGTTTGTCCAGGTCCTGCAATTTGCACCCACAAGTTCATCTTAGGCTAAACACTTTTAATTCACCAGATGCCAAATTAACTTTAAGGTCATGACTTTCATGAAGAACTGTAGCACCTACTCAGCATAATTGTGAAAAATGTTGACCTGGGGACACTCACTCAGGTATATGTGGAACACCAACAAGTGGCACAGCATTAAGAGTGAGACCAGAGCTATGACAATGGTGATGAAGGCTAAGATGAGTAAGCTAGCAGAGCCAGTCTGAACTGGAGCCAGGGGCAGGAAGGCCAGCCATGTCCCGTTCCCTTTAACATCTGTACAAAGAGTTCAGAGAAATCTTCATCAACACTACTTGTGTAACACTCGTTTTTACTTATATTATAGTCATGAGCACCAGGCACCTGTTTGGGGCCAGTTGTCCCACTTTAGCGTTTTATTAGTCTTTACATAGCTAGCTTAACTGTGGCACATTTTACTAATTTAATACATTTTCGATCAATTATTTCATTAATTCTAAACTTTTGGGATTAATTTATACCCTAACCCTAAAGTTATACCCTAATGAGCTAAAGTCAGATCCCCGAACATCATTGTAAGAAACAGTGGCCACACCAGCGCCCTCTGTTGGACAAATCTGCTTATTTATAACAACCATTTGATACATAACACTAGTAGCCTACAACTGATGTTGAACTTTATATGTCTATACATATAAATGCCACCTTATATTACGAAATGCAACTGCAGTTTACTCTCTGCCCATTATATTTTACATTTACATATTAACTGTAAAAACTCACAGTAATGAGCAAATGGTGCAAATGTGTGCAGGCACTGAGGCCTGAGGTTAGTTTAAAGGGACACGCACCCTGAAAAGCAGCCGCCGTGCGCAGATTAGCGGGGTTAACAAAGTGTTCAATAAAGACGAACAGGATGACCATTACGAGGAGAAACACGCCAAAAACAGCAGAAAGAACAGTCAGGAAAAACAGCCTGTGAAAAGAACATGCAGAATCTGGAATAAATATATTATTTACTCTACAAAGTAGGTGCACATCTAAATTCTGCCAATCTTACCAGTAGTTCCTCCCTCCTACACAGTTATTGAGCCATTTGCAGTGATGGTCAAAGTCCGAAATGCATTTGTTGCAGGTGCTGCAGTGTTTCACTTTAGAATCCCTGCAGAGAAAAACAGCACTCAACCTTCAGCCAACAATTCTACGTATCAGTATAGATGGATGGATGGATATAGATAAGATATATAGACAGATAGAGGCCTCTTGCTGGGTTTCTCAGAAATGTTACTAAATTAATTGTTACTAAATTTTACTTAGCCCCATCTGCTTACAAATGTACTTGAATACCTTGAATGAGAAGAGTATTGGAGCTGGTTTAAAACTATGTACACATCAACCTCACACAGGTAGCAGTGCTGGTTGTGGATGACGTGTGGCTGCTTCTCCTTATCGAAGACAGGCATGGGGCTGGAGTAATCCTTCCTCAGCCGGACGTTGTGGTCGGCCGGGTCTACGCTCACCGCTGCCAGGTGGGTGAACAAGTGCAAGCTGAACGCCGTGCCGATCACCTGCACACAAAAGCAACTGGGGTTTTACCATGAATTAACATAGTGTGGACCTTTACATGTTATAGTGACGGGAGTTTAAACAAAGGCCCGGGTGAAAGCAGACTGCATGTTTAAACTGAAAGCGTGTTTTGTGCAGAGTCCAGCTGTGACTGGGGGTCAATTCAGCAGGTCTTAGTCATGGTGGATAGAGAGGCTACTATGGTGGTGACATATTCTGACCCATATAAAGCGTCACTGTTTCTGACTAAAGCAGCACTTTATGTCTTCTCCAATTAACACTATAAGCAGCGGCTGCCTATCTCAAGTGAGGGAATGTTTCATGTAAAATTAATTGTTTTTGTTATTCCTGTCTAAGACTGTGACCTCACAGTTCAGATGTATAGAGTAAAGGACTGGACTGAACCAAGGTCATCTCAAACATAAATGTAGTGCTATTATTCCATTATTTTTGGTGCAAGATACCCCATAACCAATGTAGTTCCAAGGCGCGGGCAGGAGCGGGATGTAAACCCCGAAGCCCACGATGGCCATGAAGCTGTACATCAACCAGGCCAGCAACTGCAGCACATGGAGTGGGAGGGACCACCCATTTATCCTGGAGCGCGAGGGAGCAGTGACCAGTTCGTTCCTGCTGCCCCCTCGAGTGGGAACCGTGCGTCTAAAACGACGCTCCAAACAGCTCATCTGGAAAACAGAGAGTTTGATCAGTGCATTATAGCATAAATACACAGAAACTAAAGACAATTTCAGCAAAAACATACATTTACAATTTTTTCCTGTCATCAAAATGTAGTCGATAGGGGACATGTTTGGTGTCTAATGTTTGTTTTGGGGTTTTTTTCACAAAGAGTCATGGAAATTTCAGAATATATTCTCTTCTCTGTCCAGCCTACACACTGCTAGAGGTAACGAAGCTCGGTTTAACATCAATATTAGATTTTGACCATTTGCTCACACTTCTTAAATTCAGCTCCCAAGAAAGAGCCTCTAACCTCAGTCTGATCTTTGTTTCTCTCAGATAATCGGATCTTCAGATAAAACATAAGATCAAAAATAAAAAATCGATGTTCTTTTAAATGGGCCTGGAATTCGTTTTAGTGATCAAACTCGATCACCACAGTTTTTGTGATCAAGGCTCTACCACCTGAGGAGGTAGAAGCTAAGGAGATGTATTACCAAACAATGGAAATTAGGACATGCTCCATTTGACCTGCTTAAAGTAGATAAAGCCCAGTTATAAATTAAACTTGATTGTAAAAAAAACCTAGTTGGCATTGCCAAAGTACTAGAGTGAGCTAAATGCTAGGTTAGCTTTCTAGTCCAGGATATCTTCTGGCCTTCAGGCAAAATTCTGAACAGTGTTCAGGATCCCATTTGCCAGGCAAATGCACAAGATAGCCAAGTGCTATGTTTACTGCAGCTCACACTGCTGAGGACAGTGTTTTACAGATAGTGAAGTTAACGACTACAACTATGTTTAGTGTGCCTACATGTTCTCCCATTTACGGTAAAAATTCTGTCTTTTCGGAAAAGGCTACTGATTTGAAACATGAACGTGAGGGAATTATATTATTATCATTTTATTATGATTATATATCATCAAACATAAAGAGCCTGTAAACAACAAGACCATATAAACTAAACATTCACAGCAGCTAACTGGATGTTAGTCCATGATGAAGCCATTTTGGTCATTTTTCACCAATTTGCCCATATTTCCTTCTTTTTTCATTGGATATACATACTACCCAAAACACAACAACATTTTAATTAAATAATTCCAGAGGAAAGGAAAAAAACTGAACTGAACTTGGTTTAACATCACAATGAGATTTTGACTTTAATCTTCAGTTCAGATCCTAAAAAGGGCTCTAATCTCAGCCTGAAACTTATTTGAAATGCCCTTTCTTTTCTCTTACTGCTCTGATTTGTCTCCAACAGTCAGATCTTCACATAAACCAGAAAAATCAAAAGAGGTTTTAGTGATCAAATTCAAGGCCACAATGTCCATAAGGTTGAGAGAAGAAGGAAACTGAGAAGCTGACGGGGGTGGCAATACAACTTCTTGATATTATCTAATACTATGGCACCAGTGGGGTTCCCTTGAGTTAGGTAGAGACCCCACACTGCTCCCTGGAAAATTAATGTTGATCACCCAATGTGCTGTGGTGTTTTCACTCGTGGCCATAACTGGGCGCTTTACTTTACGACGTGAAAGGGGCAGAAAACTCGTATTTACGATGAATATTGAGCATGAACTCAAATCGAAAAAAAAACATGTATTGTTAATTTGGGGGGGCATGAAGAGAAAATGTATTTTTATGGTAAATACTTGAGAGCATGAGCCCAATAAGAGAAAATTCGCCTTTACGGTAAATAAAGAGGTGCATAAACTAGTCAAGGAAATTCGTATTTGGCATACATTGGGGGACGCATGAACTCGGAACGCACCTTACCCTACCTTTATATTTGAGGGCTCCACAGACTGTGAAGAGGTTTTTTTAAAAACCTGAAAACATTATTTTTTTGGCCAATGATTGCTTGCTGTTTTTATTTGTTTCGTTTTCTTGTATTTTATTTTTGTCTGTATGCACTTTGAGATGTTTTTGTTAAATTTAAAAATTGCAATCTGAATAAAATATTTTATTATTAATTCGGCCAGTTTTACGGTAATCCGAGGCGCACGTGAACACTGACCGAGCTCCAAGCAGAGCGGTGTCCTAGCAACGGAAATGCAGCGTAGTTCACAATTTCTTCACAACAAAACAGAGGAGAGTTTAACAGAAAATGAACTAATTTATGGCATCCCTGATTTTTATGCTTTTTGTGAAATACTTTTGACTATGAGGTGCCGACAGAGCAGAACATGTTTAAGGTAGACAAAAACAAATCACGACTTTTGTGGTATTAACGCTCCAAACTAGAGTGTGTCATTACTTACATTAGTCATTTTACCGTTTTCAGCAGACTTTCACAAGGAGTCGGGTACCGTCCTCCTGACCGGTCTTCAGAACCGCAAGGTCCCAGGTGCCCATAGCACTGAGAAAAGTGACTGAAAATACTGAAAAGGAAAAAGACTGAAAGCAGGCTGGTTTCATCTGCCGCTCTCCTGACCAGTGATCTTCCTTTAGAACGGCCTCTCGTTCTCAGAGCTGCGTGTGCTGGAGGTCTGAGAGACTGACTGTGTCTCCTGCTGGAGCTCTGAGAGACAGAGAGTGCGTGTATGTGTGTGTGTGTGCTGGAGTGAGATGTGTCTGCTCTGCTTTGCACTTGACTGAGTGAGATGTGTCTGCTCTGCTTTGCACTTGACTGAGTCTCCAGGGTCCTAAAGATCTATAAGGTGCTCCAAATGTACACATTTATATATAAAATAGATATACACATCTGGTGTTTTGTGTGTTTTTTTTTTATTTGCCTTTGACCTTACTTGGCTGGTATTGATTCTCCAACAAAGCCTGAAATTCCATGGTAAATGATGCTCATCATGTTCATAAGGTTTTTAAATGTCTATATGTTTCAGATGTCTTATTTAATTATACTTGATGAATCTATTTGGCTGAGACATGTAAACACGCATTTACCTTACACATGACTTGCACTTGAACAGTGGCCTCTTGTTTCCACCCACCCCAAACATAGCCTAGATTTTAATCACAATAGGGCCATGTTGGTTTCTTATAAAAAGCTTGCCCACATACGCTGATACTGTCAGTTTTTGCATACGTACCAGAAAGACTAAAATAACATGCAAATATGTGTAAATCAGTAAGTAAAGAAGTGTTTCTTCATACTTTATCTCAAGAGGTAATCATTAAAAATGACAATTTCTTTACAGAGGTGGTGAATGTAAATAGACGTCTCCAACTTAAATAAAAATGTTGATGGTAAAATAGTTGAGAATCTACACTAAATAAATTTCTTTGGGGACTATTTTTATCCTAGAACATAAACCCATTCATGGTGATAAATGGGTTTTAGTTCTAGGACCAAAAACTTCTCAAAACTCTTGGGCATCTCAGGCATCAGGCAGCGCAACCATAACCATTTCATGCATGGGCACCACAGTATTTTTAAAGTGAAAAGTGGGGCTGCAGGTAAAAACAGTGGGGGAAGAACTCACTGCTTACTACGTCTCAACTGTTGTGCTGGAACGGAGACGTGGGCGTTACGAAACAATAATTTGCACGGAAGGTGGGGTGGGGGAGAAAACCCCTGCTGGATCCAAAGCCCATGCATTCAGGGAATTATTTAATATTCTGCCCCAATTAACCTCCCACCAGAACCTTTCTAGTAGACACAGGCTGCTGTTCTGTTACATCACAGATCATTTGTTAAGTGAGAACAATTATGATTTTTTGGGATAAATATTAAATTACATTGTTGGCCAAACAAATACCACCAAACTGGGAAATTAGATTTAAGAAGCTAACAGAATCCAAATTTTGACCCTTTAAAACTGATTTTGTTTCTGCTGCACCCTACTGCTTTTGAAACAAATTCCTAAATATATTTGAAGTTGTCACTCGCTGTATAACATGAATAAGCAAGCAACAAATGGAAAAGCAATGTGCACTGAAGAACATTTATTGAAAATTTGCATAAATGCTCAACAATATCGCCCGGTAGTAGATGGTAGAAGATGCTCTCCACGCACGGTGGAGCAGTGTTTACAGAAGTCCACAGAAGGCCTCTAGCGACTTTGACAGATCTCTCCCAAAGCTGCTCCCAGGGCACCCACAGCACTAACCACAGGTGGAGGCGACTGAAAGCCGTCCTGTGCTCGCAGGACTGCATCCTGGCCGGCGCTGTGCACACAGCCAGGGGGGCCTGGGTGGGTGCCATGGCACACTCTCCATTGAGAGTCCATGTCCATGTATCTGGAGCCGCCTCCATGGATCCCTTCTGGATCAAACACACTCCGGGGAGATATTCTTTGGCCCCCAGGTCCGAAGCCCTTCCCTCTACAAGTTCCTGAGGCTCTCTGTCAGCTGCTGGTCTTACTGGTCTTGATCTAAGTGCTGAGGCTGCAGCTGCCTTCACTATCAAGTTGGGCTGCAGCAGCACAAAACGAACCCAGGACAGCAGCTTCTGCACTATAAAGTGGAGCTATAGCTTCTTCCCTACCAATTGGGGCCCCCTGGTCCATTTCTAATTATCGTTGTTGTCAGAAAGCTATTAAGATGTCACACAGCCACTGCCTGGCTCCTTCACATGTCATCCTTGTATCCTTGAACCTTTTATTTTCAGTGAGGTATCCGGTTTGACGGAAACCGAAGCTGCACTGTGGAACAAAATGCACCCTCTAGCCCGATGGCTTTTTGGTGGCTGCGGCTTTCCGAGAACAGTCTCCTTCCCCTGATAGCTCAGGACATTGATGCATGGGAAGGTAGCTGTGCTGATCTTGAGTTGCTTTTTCAAGGTATTTTCTGTCCTCTTATTCTGGCACTGTTGACCAGCAAATCTTTTAACAACTTCTTCAGTAGGGTTTTTAAACCTCACCAGGTCCATTCTTTTGCTTGCGGCAATAGCCACCATAGGCAATGTTGTGGCACTGCTCCTTTTAACGGTTTGTACAGACAAACAAATTTGAAGATCTTCAAGCGTTTGACAGTTAGATGTTCCTTTAGGTTCTGAATACATGACTTGCCCCATGCTCACTTTTTGTAGTGGTTCAAGTACAGGTGTTTTGGAGTCCTCATTGTTGTTCCGTTTCAGGCCTTGTACAGATAAAAAACTGCGAAGAACACCAATGGCTGTTAACTTAGATGTTCCTCTAGGTCCTCTAGGATTATCTCAGCAAAGCGGAAGTGCTCACTATCACACATTTAGACTTGTGAACACTTCCTTCATTTCCAACCCCCATGCAATCGACATGAGAGCTTTTTAAAACATCCTAAATCTATCAGGGGGATAATATCTATTTAGTATAATAAGTTCTCAGAGGAAAGCTACTCCCAGCTCACTGCATTAAGGGCCGATTGGAAACTTGATTTAGGTGAAAACATTACAAAGGACTTGTGGCTATCTACGTTGCAGCGGGTCCACAACTCTTCAGTATGTGCTAGACACAGTCTGATGGAATGTAAAATCTTTCATTGCACCCATAGGACTAACCTAAACTATCAAAATTTCCCCAAATATCATCTCTACCTGCAGCCGATGTTGCTCATCCCCTGCTTCTCATGCTAATATGTTTTGGGGATGCCAGTCACTCCAAAATTTTTGGACTTCGATGTTATTTCAGTGTGCATGAGGCATTTTCGGTACTCCTTCAGACCATCTTAATTTGTCAAAGACCCAGGCAGATTGTATTGCTTTCCAAGACATTTAATTTTATTTAAGTGGAAAGACACCCATTCTCCCAATTTCGCACATTGTATTAAAGATGTACTCTTTTTCCTTAAACTACAAAAAATAAAATACTTGTTAAGGGGCCATTTCAACACATTTTTTGATGTATGGAATCCATTTATTAACCATGTTCAAGACAAAATCCGATTACTGAAATGCCCCATATGGGCCTGTCATATCTCCTAAGTGTAATCACTGCTATAATAGCCCCGAATACTCAATGTCTAATTTTGTATTGTCCTATCGTGTATTTCTTTTGTTTTGGGGTGGGTTGTTTTTGATTTTGTGTTCTTATGTCTGTTGTGTATTGCATTGTGTATATATATTGTATATATATTGTGTAATATTGTGTAATATTTCACTGACCATTCCAATATATTGTGTGAAAACACTTTAATAAAAATATATTTAAAAAAAATGGATTCATAGCGTTTTGGAAAAGAGCTCTTCATATACACTATACCAACTAAAGTATTGGGTTACCTGACTATTACACTAAAGGGGATTTTGATGACAGTGCATTCAAATTCATTAGTTTTAAGATGGAGTTCGTCCCCTTTGCAACTATAACAAATGATTTTGAGAAGTTTGGTGTCATGTCCCCCCCTGCAATAGTGGTCCTGGCACCAATGATATAATGGAACAACTTTCTGTGGAGGAGATTTTAAAGGCAGACATCCGGTCCCACCGCCACTGTGAACATTTCTGACTCTATTATTTTCTCCAGAACAGAGCGGGACCACAGATTGCCCTTACCCCTATATAATGCTCTATGCAAATTAAAAAATTATTACTTCTACTCTTAATTTGTACACAAGAGTATGGAATTGTGCACCCAAGCCTGAGCCACATCTATTACCTAGATGTATTACATGTTTGTGCAGATGCCAGCATTCCTAAGTAGTGTGCAAGGTAGGGAGTAGACTTATGTACATACTAAAGACGTAATAAAAAAAATTATATATTCCCTGAAATTTAAACAGGGCGTCTTCTATCAAATTGTAATAGAGACTTATTGTTGATTCATTTTATTAATCCTCATTGTGTCTCTCTCCAACTACCATCCAGAGAAATGGTCATGGGATACTGTTTCGCTTTTAAACTCAATACACAATACTGATGAAAATCCATTTATTTCTTGAAATTTCTCTAATCACATCAAATTAAGAGAGTCTGGATTTATGGCCAATCAAGTAATGACAAAATAGTATTGCTGGCTTCACTCTGAAACCTTGATTATTGCTTTTACTTCAGCCATCCACGCATTTATTAAAGCCATCCACGTATCTGAATCACTTATCCTTGGTGGAGAAACACCCAGTGATGGCCATTCCACCTTTGGACTGTGGGAGGAAACCGGAGGACTCAGCAGATATCCACTGTGGGAGAACATTTAAATTCAAATTTGGGTTTGTTTAAAAGCATCTGCAAAACAAGTAAACAGATCTTGTATGTCTAACGTGCATTTCTCCCCGCAGCTCGGACAAGGAAAACATATATATATTTTAGCCTGAATTTGGATAAAACAAACCAAAACAGCAGAACAGTTAGAAGACTTGAGTCATTCCATGAGAATGGTCAAAATTGGACTTGGATATTTTCACATTTTTTATCAAAATGTATTATTTGTATGT
>JBBKCR010055612.1:0-10636 GCA_037577295.1 Ladigesia roloffi | reverse complement strand
TGATGCTAGAGGTCAGAGGAGAATGGGCTGACTGATTCAAGCTGATAGAAGAGCAACTTTGACTGAAATAACCACTCTTCATTTGTGAAGCCACAACACACACAACCTTGAGGCGAATGGGCTACAACAGCAGAAGACCCCACCTGGTACCACTCATCTCCACTACAAATAGGAAAAAGAGGCTCAAATTTGCACAAGCTCACCAAAATTCGACAGTTGAAGACTGGAAAAATGTTGCCTGAAGAGTCTCAATTTCTGTTGAGACATTCAAATGGTAGAGTCAGAAATTGGCGTAAATAGAATGTGAACATGGATCCATCGTGCCTTGTTACCACTGTGCAGGCTGGTGGTGGTGGTAGTGGTGTAATGGTGTGGGGGATGTTTTCTTGGCACACATTAGCCCCCTCAGTGCCAATTGGGCATCGTTTAAATGTCACGGGCTTCCTGAGCATTGTTTCTGACCATGTCCATCCCTTTATGACCACCATGCACCATCCTCTGATGGCTACTTCCAGCAGGATAATTCAGTATGTCACAAAGCTCAAATAATTTCAAATTGGTTCCTTGAACATGACAAGGAGTTTACTGTCCCCAATAGAGCATCTTTGGGATGTGGTGGACCGGGAGCTTCATGGCCTGGATGTCCATCCCACAACTCTCCATCAACTGCAAGATGTTATCCAATCAATATGGGGCAAAATTTCTCAAGAATGCTTTCAGCACCTTGTTGAATCAATGCAATGTATAATTAAGGCGGTTATGAAGGCGAAAGGAGTCAAACACCATATTAGTGTGGAGTTCCTAATAATCCTTTAGGCCAGTGTATATCCGAAAAAGTTTGTTTTGGTGCTGAAGTAACGTTAACTGTTTCATGTTAGACTTGCTTTCATTTGTCAACATTTTGAGCTCTTCCTATTCTACAGAAAGTCCCAGCACATTTTTCCTCATTTTCCTGACAGAGAGGTTCTTGTTGAGGTTACATATCAATGAAAGTCAGTTTTAACAACAATACAACACCCCAGACTATAAAACATCACAACTCTCACCCCGAGAGAGGATCATTCGCAGCAAAGCTAAAAACCTAAACCAGGCATATACAGCAGGCATAAAAAACATTGGAAGGCACATTAATTGTTTATATAAATATATGTAACAGTATAAATATATAACAGTAATCATTTTGAAGCCTTTCTCAAGGCAAGCTCAAGGATGTGAACTAAATGCATGAATGCTGGCATACGCATATTTACATTTTACCAAACAATGCACTGAATCATTGTGGTATAACAAAGCAATGATGTGACATTATGCATTTAACAGTAAGCATCAGATTTTTTTTTATTTTCATGTAACTGCCTTGTGTGAAGGGCTCAACTCCTGTCAATCAACAACCAAGTCAGCACATTCAGTCATATCCACCCCCGCTGCCAATTTTGCCACAACTCAATCGTCACATGAATAATGGGCTGATTATATTGTTACACTCCTAGAGACCAAGAAATTAGCTGAAAAAAAAAAAAAAATTTCAGTAAATAAATACATCTTAAATTTCCATTCTTCATAACTGAATCATGAACGTACTGAACTTTGAGCCCTGAATTTTATCTACCGGACCAAATCAAGACCTAACTTTATCATTACACACATTTTGATATTGCAGGCTAAGCTGTGACTGGAGGGTTAAGATTGCAAAAATGACTTTTTTGCCAAAATACTATAAAATCCGATTAAATTTCATGATTATAAAAGTCTAGCTTTTAAATATCTCCTATAATTTTATTGGTAGGTCTGTTACGCAAAAAAATTGTACCGTTAACCTGCATGGAAAGTTGCGATGTTTTGTTCCCCTGCTACATTGTGATATATCGATTGCGCATAGGTTTAGAATAAATGCAAAAAAAAATTTGAAGACCATTTAACGACTCAGAGAGGCTGCATCACATGCACACCATTGATCACCTCTAATGGAATGGCAGCATAGTTATATTGTCAATAAATATCAGTTTAGAAGAGCCCAACACTTATCACAGTGTTTTGAAATGACAGGGACAGTCTCATTCAGAGTCTACTGCTGGTACAATAGCAGTAAAAAGCCATTCAGTGGAGACAGCCAGCCATCAGCTGCTGAGCTGACCTGTTATTGTAGCAGCACTCAACAGGGCAGTCTAGGAAGAGAGAGAACATTAACCATCAGAATCAGATCTGCACCAATAGTAGACAGCTTTAAAACCCCAAACAAAACTCCTCCACATCCTTTTAAATATTCACACTTAAATCATACTTTTAATCTTCTTTGATTTTCGATGCATCTTTCTTGTATAGATTTATTTTATAATTTTTACTTCCTACTATTTTTATGCATGATATTTTTTATCTTTGTTTACGATAATAGCTTTATAAATAAACTAAAGCCAATTCTGTGCTCGTGTTTTACCAACCTAAGCTTTGTGGTATAAACTGAAAACCCTGATGAAGAAGAATGCAAAGTTGCCCAGATACCTCAAGGAAACCTTGTCCAGTCTAAACCAGAGGACCGCCTATGGACGGCTAAACTGCCCTGTAGGACCATCACATGGCTAATCATGTAAAAGAATGTAATGTTCTCTGAATTAGCTCAGCCTGGAGATCTGTCCTGCTTATCACACCACCAAACAAGAACACACACCAGCAAAAGCACATCAAGTCCCATCAATGTTCTCTCACTCAATATTTGGGCAAAATATAACCATGTGTCATCACATATTCTCTACATGCTTTGTAATCTGTGGCTTGTAGGTCATCATGAGGCTTCATGTGACATTTTTGGGGGCAAAAAGCATTGAAACAGTTTTCTTTATCTCTGCTGCGTAAAGAGAATTCCACAAATAGTTCCATGATGTTTCACAATGTTGCAGCGAACATAGCCTGCACACAAAGAATGTTAAGAGTTGCTACAAGAGAATTTGAAGCAAAAGCTGGATGAAAGAGCCAGAAAGGACATACATATTGAAAAAATATCGTCATGGGAACGGCTGATTGACTGCAACTGTTTCCTATTAATAAGCGAGGCACCAAAAGTCCATTAGTGTTTATTGATCCTTTTGAAAAGCTCCAGAGTTATGCAGACTGGACTTTTAGATGAAAATACGCCACTCGTTTGTAGAATTTGGCCTGTACAGAAGATTGAACTGTCGTTCCCCAGCCAATCAAGGAATGACGTATGGCTCCGAGGGGACATGGGATGAACAGCGAGCTACCAGGTCCAATTCAAGAGGTATGCAACCAAAATTGTGTTAAGTTTACTTAATTGATTAAGTCATTTATCGAAACGAAGAAGAGGTCAAATGGTCCAAGCCCAGGGAGGATCAATGACTGGCATTCCAAATGCATAATACAATCAGCATAATTGAATTTGCAACACCATCTGCTCCAAAGTCCTTCCATCAGCTCACCTTGCACAGTGTTTTTACTATTGAGGGATGATCTTAGTCCTGCTTTAGTTCCTCTTTAACTTTATCCAAGCCATTTTTTAGATAAACAGACATGCAATGAAGTCACATGTGGCTTAAATACACACACACAGCCAATATAGACCAACAAAAACAAAAACAAATAAGATTCTAATACCTGCTAAAGGTCAAACCATCATAGGTTACAAGCCACAACCATCACAAGCTGGAAATGTTATAAACACAACACAGGTGATGCCACATGAAATTGGATGTGAATGGATCGTATTTTCATCGTAAATAATTGGGGAGGGCAGCTGACAGAGAATTATGAAGAAATAAATATATCCCCCACTCTTACATAATTTATGTGCATCAAACCATTTTACTGCACAGACTATTTAAAAACAGGTAGAGAATTATTACCTGGATATCCTCTAGCAGCTCCTGTTTACGCCGCCGTATGTTCTCCAACTCCTGCTTCTCCTCCGGGGTCAGGTCATCTGGCACTGTGTGGAGGGAGGAGAGACTTATGAGTGAAGGACAGACAGACTATCCTTTAGAGCAGGTATTTGGTAAAAACTCTGCACAAAACAAAAGACAAGGCCTGTATACACATGCTTAGAGTTGCACATCACATGCCAGCATATATTACTGCTGGGTCAGAGATGTAATGGAAAATAGCTGCATGTCCCATGGTGTAACTTAAATACAATACAACTTTATAAGATGATCAGTCTTAAAAGCCTCTTAAGTCTGGTTTTGCCTGCTTAAAAATTAGTTCATACACATTCTTAAGCAATTAAACTATAAAACAAATTAGGTGAACAGGGAATTTTTATATCTGATATTAACTGCTAATAACTGCAATGAAGACATAGAAAAATGAACCAAAGTTGCCAAACAAGATCTTAACAGTGAACGTACGATCAGAATTTGGCAGCAACATAAAATACTGGGCATCAAAAGATTGCCCTTTGATTAGAGGCATATGGATAGTGCTTAGAGAGTCAGTTTTCAAATCAGCACAAATTCAAATTGGGGGCGTTTCATCTAACCTGAGGCACAGAGGCATCCCTGCACCAGAGATCAAATTAACATATGTCAAAGTCTTACTTGTGTCTATTCCTCATCACAGCCATCAGTTCTTCTGTGGGCAGACTTAATGAAGCACAACTTACATGTACTGCATATTTTATAAGGACTCTGGACCCACAGATGCATATATTAAGCTGCAGCCTTTTCATTTCCGTGTTTCACTGAAGGGAGATACCAGAGATAGACAGGAATGACCTTCATTTGTGTGCAAATTCAAAAAATTGCATGAGTGTTAGAATATTGGAAATTAAATAATTTCCTGGTTTGTTTAATAAATAAAATATCACAAAGTCCTTTGGTTTCGTCTCTCAGGCCAATCAGATTTCCTGACTAAAACAGTCAGTATAAAATCCTAAGAGATGCACAAGAATGGCAGATAATCTTCATATCTAGGACAAATAAAATGAAGTATGGTGTCCGGATGTCTCTTGCTCGGAGCAACCGCCTGTATGAAGGACCCCACGCCATCAAAAAATCTCAACTCAGCACACAATGCACCCAGTAGCCAAAAAGCATTTTCCCACTGAAGCAAATTTCTCACCAAGTTCCTTTTAGTCACCATGGCAACCCAGTGCATGCATTCTACCCCCCTTGATGCTTGACAGGCGGACTGTGGAGAGGGGTGACTAGATCCCTCCCAAACTGGCCCACCCCCACCTCTCACATCTACCAAGAAACTAACACAGCCTCCTTCTGTCCCACTCAAATACACATTTTCATTGGGAAAATGTTCTAGATTAATGTGATCAACAAGCCAAAGTCTGAACCGGATGAAACTGGTTGCATTGAATGTCTGGAATCTGTTACTGTGGCCCACATCATGTGGTCACATCAGTGGAAACAGTAACTATTTATCAACAGCATTGCTACATGGACCAGCTTCTGGGTGACAGAGAGAGCTGGAAAGCAACAATTCTAATAATTCATTATACTACTAAAGGCCAGAACCATTACTGCCTGCAGTGACCCAGTCTACTCTAGGCTCCTGTAGAATACACACAAATTACATCCACATATACAGACAAATACATACTATGTGAGTAATGTGTATTTTCATATTTCATATTATTTAAAAGAATGTTCTTTCTGAGACAGAGCCCCACAACCTTCTCACTATATATAGCATCATATGCCTAACAGGGAAAAAAACCCTAATCCTATTTTCAACACAAATGGTGATACAGCAGCTTCAAACCTTGAAAGCATTCCTTCTAGGTAGTGAAATTAAGTCTTAACACAGGGTTGTAAACAGCCCATAAATGGCTTAGAGTGGTGCCTGATACACTAGAGCTCAGACGTGAAGCTGAAAAAAGTTGCAATACTTGCATTTGTCAGGAAAAAAAGGCCAAAAAATATAGACCCATTTAAAGCCATAATATTAGTCACAATTATTGTAATGACAGCTTTCCCCAAATTGTTCAGGCCTAGTCTTCAACTGTATCCTGGTCTAAAAATTCAGCAGGACTAGCGACCTCTTGGTTACTCTCAGCTAAAATGATTACCTTAAGAAAATATACATGGTATATTCATATTTGGAAAAACTCAGACCTTTGGAAAGCACTGGGAATTCTGTAATAATGCACCATAGGATTCTCTGATACAGAGAAGGCTAGTCAGCTTGATGATGACGAACATTCTGAACATCAGTTATTCTGCTCAGCTCAACAGGCGCCATTATGCAGTTTTCAAGAGATTCAGTCTGGCCAGTCTTTCTGGATTTAACCGAGTTACTGTGAGTGCTGTCATGCATCACTTGCTTAGAGGCCCCAACTCCATCTCATGCAGGTGAAAACACCTTGACAAGAGAGAGAGGGAAAGAATTTCTCTTTAACACTCAGAGTAGTGACTCAGCACAGTTTCTAACACATCCGCTGTTAATGTTCAGGTTTAGCAGGCGCGTTGGAGAAATCACCAAGCTGAGCTTGTGTTGAAAACTCATGTCCTGCATTACATAATTAATTAAAAAGTTAGCAAAGACATACATTACACTACATAGCTACATAACAAAAATATAACTACATTGTTTATAGAGTTAAACCAGTGCCAATCAACAAGCTCATTCCAGGCCACTACATTCATTTCAAACATCACATCCACTTCTGGGTCCAGGCTCATTAGTAAATCATGCCCCAACAGCACACGGTCATCATTTTTCTTTTATACATGTCATTCTAAATCACTAATAATACTGATTTGTGATAATCAAATTCAATTAAGAGTGAGTGTATCATCGACACACCTAAGAGAGAGACACTAGACTTAAAGACCAGTTTTGTGAGGGGATCACACAACCTACCTGTCAAGGAAACAGGTAAATATAATAAAATGTGAAACCAAAATAACAAGACCATTAACAAGACTGGCAGAGTCACAGCAGAGACTTCTGGGAGGCTACTAATCAAGTTGTCAGGAATGGTAGCAACATCAGCCCAGGAAAATAAGAGCTGTGAAAGATTTTATACATAATATTTAAAAAGATAACAGAACACAAAGAAAATATTTTTTTTTCCAATAATATATGAATAAATACGTAATACAGTATCCATATTCCGAGCACACCCTGAAAACACCACTGGACACTGGCGAGAGGGTAGGCAGTCGAGTGGTTCAGGGTGCATTTGCTATTCCTGAAGCAACAAAGCAGAAACACACTCTAAGCCCTGCACCTGCTGTTCTTCAAAGGACCAATAAAGTCATGTTGCAACAATACCAAACACACAGATGCACCACTGCAGCTACTTCAGTCTTTCATTATACCTCAGCCTAGCAGAGTCCAGTTACAAAAACAACCTACTGCTATTATACCTTTCCTTAATCAGCGCTGCCTGGCAGAGAAGCTCCACAAGGGATGAGAATTAAGAACCAGCTCCAGTTAAATGTTTTGTATTGGAATCATATGCCTCCAAGATTATTGCCTTTTATGAACACCACCATGTTTTTCTTCATAAACTCGTGTGCCATGATGTCAAGCATCTCCACTGCTGGAAGCTTTCTTGGAGGAGAAAATGGTCCAAAGCTATATTACACAAAGAAAGATGATATCAAAATAAAGGCAATGAAAATGCATCTGGTGGACCAGGAGTTAGGAAGTTCCCCCTGTGATAAGAAGGCCAAGAGTTCGAATCCCAGCACTGACAGTGGCACCACTGAGGTATCCTAAGCAAGAACCGCAGGTTCTGTGCCAACAGCTGCTCACTGCTTCACTTGGTGAATGGTTGAATCCACAGAAAGAACTTCACACTGTTCACATTCACACTGTGTGCTGTGGTGTGTTCATATGGGACTATATGTGGGCCATTTTACTTTCCTTAGAAGGTGTGTAAAATGACCATTTTAATGGGAGATGTCTGTTACCTAGCACAAATATCCTATATCAATTTTAGAACAACACAGACAGACTTAAGAATATCTGAACAAATTCTGTTTTCATTTAGGTTCCTAATCATATTTGCTCTAATTATACCCACATAGGAGATGATGATGTGTTTGTTATGAGTTATCCTCCACACACAGCACATTCTGAACACTAAAGACGTCACGAAAGACATTAATATCCACTGTCAAAACATTGCATGATCCTGATTAATAACTGAAAATGACACCAGAGTTCTCTCACTATCCTATAACTCTGTAACATGGATTAAATTTAATGAAATACATTATCTACAAAAAACAACTGCTGGAGATATCTATTTTCAACCAGTAATCAAGAGAAGAACAAAACAATAAGCAGAACTAAACATGGCAACTGTTTAAAGAACATGTATTGGTGTAAGGGCAAAAAATCAAGATAGACACAAAAGAAAACCTGACAATTTTGAAACGCTGTGATTTTTTTAATGTATAAATCATTTTAAATAGCTTTTATTCATTTTAACATCACCAAAAACCCCAGCTGCATTTCACTCTGTCAGGTTACACCAGCCAAGCATTATCGATCAATAACACTGGTTTACACAAAGCCTAAAAATGTACCATGAAAAATTTATTTAGATCAATAGCCTGGATTTTGTAACAACTGAGTCCAAGACAAGATCATGAGCTTTTTGGATAAAAGTCCTGCTCCATTTCAATTATGCGTTTTGAGTAACCAAGTAAAAAACATCTCCAGACAGTAAGCCTAAATATCAAATAATGGTTTGCACAAATTGTCATTTCTGTCATTTCAACTGACCAGCACCAGCATCAGCAACTCTTTACACTTTATCAGCAGTGACGTAAGGGGGAGTTACAGGACAAACAGAACAGCACAATATGTGAAAAAAAATTGCCAATATAAGGACAAAACACACTGGCAAAACAGGTTACAAAAACTGCCAACAGTTAGTTTCCTTTTATTTGAACATGTTTAGGGCTTCTATAATTATTCTTAATCTGTGATGTATGCAATTAGTCTGAAGCATGATAGTAAACAATCATCAGTGTGAACATAATCATATTTGACAGGATAATGGTTTACTGACGACACTGATAGAATGAAGAACCTTCTAAACAGCTGCGGTGCTCATGTACATGTTTACAAATGGCCACAAAGCATACAAAGACAGAAATGTAAACTTTGATAAAGTCTCAAGCGCAGGTCAAAACATGAACAATCAAAATGAGGAAACCAAAGAAGCAACAGTCAAAGCTCAAACCAGGCTTCGCAAATGATAGAATTACAAGCTTCCCTTCAGAATCTGCTCAGAGGAGCCAGTGTCCCTGCACACACACTGATAAGAGAAGGACCAACGTACAGGCGCCTTAGATCATCAAACTCAGCAACTGAGTAACCTCAGATACAAACGCACATACACAAACACAAAAGCAGATCACAAAATACAAACATGCAAGGTTTGACCAGACCAAACACATTAAATCTGCTTTTTGCACTGAGGAAGTCTGCAAAAAAATAGTAAAAAACAATTCTACGTATCAGGCTTTGTTGTAAACTTCTCCACTGAAAGTCCACCTCTGGATAACTGAGGAGAATATTAAACACTTACTTCATAACCTTTGGTCTAGTTTGCAGAACTGATTAAGGATCAGACATCCCACTAGCACCAGTAAGAGCTCCCAGTGTCCTCCAGTTATCCCCAGTGAGCCATAAGCTCACTTGTTGAGAAGATACTGAACAAGAGCTGAGTGCTCCTCAAGCCCAAAGATGATGGTGAAGAAGCTGGAGGAGAGGACAGGAAGCAGACAGCTCTCGCAGTAAAGCATTACTACAGCCGCTCTGAATGCTCTCTAATGTCCCTCAACCCCATCACCATTCCCCCCACCAGTCATTGTAGACCTTCCTTTCATCCCCTCCCTCCTCCTCTGACAGAACCACCCATTACAGCACACTCAGTGCCTCCTTGTGGCATCTCAGAGTAAAACACGTTAATGTACCTGACTAATCTGCTTTTATTTGTTTTATCGCATTTAATCTCAATTTAGATTATATTTAATAGTATAATCACCTTGAGGCACTTTCTCCTTTGAGATAAGTTAGAATAACCAACCCATCTATCCTTCTAAGGAGGGAGGACAGGGTCAAATGTTGCAGAAAACTCAGAAAAGGGACGATAGAAATGAGGTAGCGACAGAGTCAGACAGACAGGGTTGGTGAAAGAGACTGCAGAAAGACTTGTTCCTTCTCTATCAGGTCTGTGTTTGTCTCTTCTCCCCTTCCCTCCCTTTGCCAACAGGTATCTGCTGACTGCAGTGTGGTGTGGACCGCAGTGTGGACCGCAGTCATTTGTGCCTCTGCTGTAAACATAAGGATTTTTAATTTGCCAAATAAAAGTTGTACTAGAAAGGGAACCTAAATAAGAAGACAAAGCCATTTCACAACCTTATACACAAGCAACAAACAATATTCAGAGGATGTTCTGTAAAAGTTCCACTTGAAATTTGGTGAAATTAAAACTTAGATAAAAGAAATAGTTATTTTCTGATTTGTAATCAATAGGGCTGTGACCGAATACTCGAATATTTGAGTTTTCGTTCAGAAGGATGGCATTTGAGTTTTCATTTCGAGATTGGAGCATTCGAAATAACTTTTTTTTTTTTACACGTGACATCAATCCCTGCGAAACCAAGTGCGTCTAGCTGCAGACTGCTGGAGAGTGGAGCTCCACTCTTAA
>JBBKCR010055602.1:0-10637 GCA_037577295.1 Ladigesia roloffi | reverse complement strand
CCACAAACAATTTCCTTCTGGATAAATAAAGTTTTCTGATTCAGATTCTGAAAAGCTGCATGGCTCAGAATTACTTTCCTATCTCTATTTCTCTCTGTCTGGATTGGTAGGGTGAGCCTCCCCCTTCCCATCACTCAGTTTAACTGTTCTATCTGAGTGTGTTTTTCTCTCATACAGAGACCGATTTGACCCTTGTTATTGGAGCCAATGATACCGTGAACTCGGCAGCGCAAGAGGATCCAAACTCTATCATTGCAGGCATGCCTGTGCTGGAGGTGTGGAAGTCCAAACAGGTCAGAGACCAGCAGTACACACAGACACCTGCATATAGTGCTGCAGTGAACAATAACAACAGTTAGAAAAACAATACATCATAATCCATAAAACATTATGTATTTTATAATGTGCATATGATCCACATGGTCATCCAGACAGACTGTAATAATTTAATTTTGTAAGGTGGTGAGGGGAAATAAAAACACACCCCAAAATTCCTAAACTTTCTATTTTATGATACAATAAATACAGAATCACTGCAAATCATTAGCAGCAGCCCACATGTTTACACCGTGTCTCTCGCTGGTGCAGGTGATAGTGATGAAACGAACCCTGGGCGTTGGCTACGCAGCTGTGGACAACCCCATATTCTACAAACCAAACACCTCCATGCTGCTGGGAGACGCTAAAAAGACCTGTGACAGTTTACAGGCCAAGATCAGAGAGGCTTACTACTGAGCCCCCGACACAGCTGCACCTTCACAACACAACTACAGGATTTTGAAGAAAAATATTTATTTGAAAAATGATCATGCTCATTTTATTATTAATAAAATTACTTTATAAATGAAATGAATCACTTCCAAAACAGTCTCTCCTTCTTCTGAGAGCCGCTCTGACACTTCTGAATCGTATGGATTACTTTGTAAATAAAAGGATGTAAAGACAGAGGCTGTGTATTTCAATCTGGTATATGGAGATCTTCCACAACATGTTAAAAGATGTTTATTATAAAGGTTTCTGCTGCTTTGAGAACAGTTCAGTCCAAGATACAGAGAGTAAAATTACTGCCGAATGTCAAAGTACAAAATCGGACTTGAACTCCCACCTAGCTCAGATGTGGTTAATCGGTTGAGGGGTTTTTGGATTTTACAAATTTTGCTTCTTTAAATTATGAACAGAAGCTACAAAGCTAACATTAACTTGTGGATGTGGTTCAGGAAGCAGCACGACTAACTGAGCTGTGAAAGTCAACACGACTGAGAAACCTGATCCCAGATTAGCCTTGTGAACAGCAAAGTCTTGGTGTTGTCAGAAACGGCCATGTTTAAAACTGGAATTCAGTACGGCTCAGAGTGAATCATGCTCTGATCCATTTAATGAAGAAGTTCGGTTCATTTTACAGATTATAATAAGTCATACTGGTGTGGGGTGGAAGGATATGGGTGTTAGCATGGTAGCTCTCATTCAAAACTAATGATGTCAAGCATGTTTTGACTTATGAACCACATCTGGATGAAGCAGAACAGTGTGGACTCTTGTGTTCTAGCTCAACTGCTCTTTTAATAATTCCAGTCTTTGCTCTGGTCTAATGATGGCCAGTAGATGAGAACACTCTGTCCTCATGATTTTCCAGCATCCTGCTTGGCCTTGCTGATGAGTTTGTGCAAGAAGGAGTAGAAGAAAAGAAGATTATCATACTCTCCTTTGTACTCCCTCAGTAAACAGTGGATGTGGAAGTCCTTCAGGAAGTAATAGATTGCCTCGATGGTGGCCAGATACGTGTCTGGAGAACCTCTCTGGTGACGCCAGAAACATGTTTTCCTGGACTTCAGTTCCACCTGTGGCAAAGCTGTGGCCGAAAAAAGTGTGTGAGAAAGACATAAGACGTTATTACAATTTTCCTGCTATGTATCGCCATTGCAATGCCTTTCAAGACACTACAGGGTCCATAAGTAATTTCTAGAATAGAAAAGTTTGTAAGTTTTATTTCAAAAGGTGCATTTACAGACTCTCATCCATACAGCCCAAATAAGGACAATAAGCTTTAAAAACATTTTTTTCAAATCAACATTTTTGTGATTTCACACATTTTAAGTACATCCGTATTTTGGCGACAACAGCTTATCCCCGCCCATCCACTGATTCGCCCCCACCTATAAGGTTTTGCTGGATTACAGGAAGACCTGGATTCATCAAAACAACTCAGTAACTCACATGGAGCTGTGAATGGACATTCAGTCAGAAACATTGCAATTAGAAGCTAATTTGCACATTGTATTTTCTCTTTTAACCCAAATGTTGTATATCTGCCAAGGCGGATTTGGCGTTTGAGGTGTGCTAATGAGTGAGATATAGGGCTAATGGAATTAATGGATGCTTACAACCCACCAATTAACACTGTGCTTTCTGTAAGCCCATATCTCCTCAAATGTGTTAGTGAAGGCAGGGTCATGTTCAGAATGACTTTTTCACCTTAAATGGTGCTGTGGTTACATTCTGAACCAAACTGCTGTATAATATAAGGAGGACCAGAAAAGAAAGAACTTCAGCTCTGTGTCTTAAACCATGTGGAGCTGTCAGGTAATCTCTAACAGATGTGTGCTTTTGTGGTTTCTGACACTACAAACTACTTCAGACACCAAGAGATAGACCACATCTGGAGTGAACAGTGAGTTAATTTAATTTTTTGGCTTTAAACAGACGTGTGTGTGTGATTTAGTGCAGTGATACCTTGCAGCCGCTCGTCTGTGATGATCCTGGTGGTTTGGTTCCAGGTGCTGTCGATGAAGACGACCCTCTGAATCGGACAGGTGTGTTTCTGTGGGTCATCTGTGAGCTTAGGAGAACAGGTGTGTGAGCCCCCTCTCTCCTTTTCCACTTTTAGTTTTTTTACTCCTCTCCCCTCCGATGGGCTTTCTGCTCCCCTTTTCCCTCCAGTTTTATGGAAATGACTCAGCAGCTCCTCCACCGTTATCGACTCTGGGCCTGGAAACACCAGCACCACCTACAGCACAACCCATATATACACACACGTACAAACACACACACACAGCTGCTAGAGCAAACTGCACTGTACCAGTGATATTGGCATTAACCCTTTAAAACAATGGCTTTAAACATCAGCGATAAGCTCAGATTCTAATGTAATTATGTAATTATTAACATAGGGAGTGTAAATGAAATGTACAGAGAACAACAGTAATAGCACAGGAGTTTACGGGTAAATTTTTTTGGAATTAATAAAAACACCGGACATTAAAGGATAATTTCACTGGATGTTAAGGAATAATAACACTAGATGTTAAAGGTTAATTTCACTGGACATTATGGGTTAATGTTGATGGAAACCATACATTCTGTTCCTGTCCGCAGAGCTCTGGGATGCAGGGGTAGGTGTAGATTGAGACATCGTCCGGAGCAATGAGTTTGGCGTGGACCGCAGTGCTCTTCCCATCAGTCTCGTTCGGATGTTTGATGATGTCAATCTTTACAGGCAGCTGAAAACAGCAGATTTACAGTAGAAAAGTGTTTCCTGAAGAAACCGAAGAGGGAGTGTGTAGCACAGGCAGTTTTAGATGTTGCTAGATTTTTACTGTGGTGCTCTGGAGGGGTTATAAGTGTGTATCTGATAGTTGGTCAGGTAGTGCTAATGTGTGTACCCTATTTTTAACATTTTTCATTGTGAGATAATTGCTTTGTAAACAAAATGTTTTCATTAGATGAATGATGGCCACAGACTTTTGGACACATTCCGGTTTATATTGTGTTTGACAGATAAACCTTATTACTGTCTGACCTTCACAGTTGGGACGAGGTCTGGACTCACTCCCACCAGACAGCAACAGGTGTAGCAGTAGAACATTCTGGAGCCGCTGCATGTGGGGCACTTCATTCTGCCAGCTAACTGAGCGCTCTCCAGCGGTGTGTGAGGAGCCAGGACGAGCCCCTGCAGCAGTGCCTTTGTGTTTCCGGAGTCCTGCAACAACCTGTCTTGTTGTAGGGTGGGTGTGTGAGCCATCACTCCAAGCAGAGGTCTTAAAATATTTAAAACACAAAGATGAGTTCAGGGTTTGATGCATTAATATGAAGCCAAATCTACAAGAAGCCAATCACATATATTTAAGCCTTACATTTTGGATCTCTGCTGGAGCACTGTCATTTAAGGTCACAAATGACTGGAACTCAATCAATCAATGAGTCAAATAACAGTATCTGACCATTAACATTATCTGACCATATAAAATTTAACGACGGGTAAATACATATAATGAATCAAAACATTAAAATACGATATCTCCAACACAGATACCGACATTTTAGTCACAATCCACCCCAGTGAAGCTCCGTGTGTCTCTGACGGTCAGACTATTTTAAATGAGACAATTTTACGTGATTGTATCCAACTACCCTGAATAGGTTTATCTTATGTATCAGGGGCACATCCATAAACATTTTACTTTCCATGAGGGAGCTTTTAGAGGCAATTGTCAGTTATTTTTCCATTCACCACTAGAAGGTCCCATTTCTTTACAGTGGTGGTGAATGGGACCAGATGTTGGATGTGGACCATTGTGGACTCCGTTCACGTCTTAAACACTGAATTATTGGAGGAAAAGGGATTTGCTTCTGTTTAATATCTGCATCATTACAGCTGAGGTGTTGGATATGAGCACATTTAGATCAGATTAAAAAAATAAATAATCTGATTTAATGGTTGTTAACGCTTGATCAGTTTTTATGAATCCAAATCAAGGTTTAAAGCTACTTTGAGACGAGCCTTTTTCTTACCTCCCTCTGCTCCCAGTAGACAGCCGCACGGCTTCGGGTGGTACTTCGAAAGAGCGTTTTTAATTATTTGTATAAATCTTAAAAACACTCATGTAAACAGAAAGTAACACACGAGTTACACTGGTGCTGCACACGCGCCGGAAAGGCGTCTATTTTGTCGCACGGAAGCGGTCACGGCACGTGGATCGTTGCCAAGCAACCAGTCAAAGAAACATTGAAGAAATGGAAACAGAAAAAATAAAACCAAAACGAAAACTAAAACAAAAACTAGAACTACACTTGAAGGCTCCAAGTTCTCTGAAGGAGTTTATTGAGTTTGAAGAACTGGTGAGGATATCCGTCTGTGTCGGTCCGTCCGTCCGCCCATCCATCAGTCTATATTAGTTAGTTTGCTGGTTTGCTATTAACCGATCCTAATATGTTTGGGGTCAGTTTGGCCATATTTAACGTTTAAGGTCTCTAAATACATAATCTACATTGATTAAACAGTTTTGGTTAAAGAAAGAGTACTGCGTTCAATGTAATGATGTGAAAAAAGTATACGTTTTTTAATTACTAAGTAGATATATACATGTTATATTATAAATAACTTTAAATTATAACAAGCCTCTTCTCTGTTAACAAACAAAAAACTGTCAATTTTGAAAGCCTGTTTTATTATTCCACAGTAAAGTCATTTTTATGGTTGGACAATTTTATTTAAATTAATCAATTATTCAAGTAAATAAGATTAGGAATATATTAGTGTATTATTATTATACCAAAATAATCAATAGACAATTTCTACAGTACTATAATCAATATACTACTCTAACAGTAACACAAGCAATATTCTGTTTATTTTTACCTGTCATGCCCATCATCTTAGCAAGCAAAATTGTGAAGCTGCATGCCATGATGCACCAGACACATTTAATTTGCCCAATTGGGGCTTTAACAGTATAAGCACCTCCAAATGAAGTGCTAAAAATAATCTAAAATTCACATATAAAATACATTGCAATTAAGTTAAATAGAAGAATGGAAGTAAAAACAATAAACACAGATAATAAAAAAAAAATACAGATTAAAAAGTGAACATGTCATGCTGTACCAGAGGCCAACTGATTAAATGTATTTTAAGAGGTGATTTAAAAACAGATATAGAGGCTGCTTGTCTGGTGTATAAATGCACCTCATTCCACAATGTAGGTGCTATCACCGCAAAGGTTTAGTTCAGGATCCGTTTTAAAACCCAAATTTACAGTCTCTGACTTGCAGAATGATTTCAAAATGTTCAAATCAACAAGGGGAATATCAGCAGAACCAGGCCAAACACCATCACCTCCGTTTTAGAATCATTAAAACAAAAAATATTCAGTGCCATGCAAGATTTGATGTCCCCCAAACTTGTTTGCAAAGAATTCACAGACAGCCCATCCTTCTTTTTAAGGTGAACATAGGTCTGGTCTGTGTAACAATGAAAGGAGGCACCATGTCGCCTGAGAATTGAGCTCAGGGGGAGCAGATATAATAAGAACAAAATTGGGCCCAAGTTGGAATCTCCATGGTACAGTGGAGAGCAGGATGACTCACAAACACCATGACAAACTGAAAAGGTTTGATCTTTTAAATAGGGCCTAAACCATTCCAAAGCCACACTTATTATGGCAACACAATATTCCAAACAAGAGATTACAATGTCATGGTCCACAGTATCAAATGCAGCAGTTCAATTGAGTAAAACAATAACAACACTGTCACCAGAGTCACATGATAATAGAATTTCATTATAATGGTTAAAATGTATTTATTAATTGTTATTATTAATTTATAATTTTGCCAAATAAGACAAGGGGAGAGAAAATAGAGAAAGAGATACAAGTGAAAACAAAGAAAAAAAGGAAAGGAGCCATTATAGAGACAGAAAATGGGGAAAGGCAAAGAAGGGTCCCAAGTGAAAACTGAGATTAATTTTGTTTATGTGTGTGCACATGTGTATATATATATTATATATATATATGTTATGAGTGTAACGAGATCTTGTGGTATGAAATCTCGCGAGATCAGATTTGTCTCACGAGATGTGTCTGGTCTCGCGAGACCCAAATTACGTCCTCTTCTTTCAGTAAATAGCAGTGCAAATGAACCTGCTGTCATTGTTTCTGAGGCAGTCAAAGAACATTAAGAGTGGCATAGATCCGCGGCACTAATACACATCAAACTTCACGGTTAGATAGGGCTCGGTGAGACCTTTGCAAATACCCCTTGTTTGCCATAATACCCCCGGAGTTAAAAGACGCTAAAATCGCGGTGTCCCATTACAAAACTCGAAGGTGCACACAGACACTTCCAACTGCAAGTTTTAAAATTATTGAGAGTTGTCTCCTGCTGTGTGTCTGCGTGCGCATGTTGTGTGTGTGCGTGTTGTGTGTGTGTGCGTGCGGGAGTTTATACATACTGCTGTCTTTTATAATTAGGTGATGAAGTACCGGTTTCGTCCCTAGTCCTCCCGCATTGAATTGTGATTGGTTCCTAAGATCGGCGAGTTTAACGAGTCCCGATCGAGTCATAAATTCTGATTATCGACCGATACCGATCGTCCGCCGATCAATCGGAGCATCACTAGTTCTCATTATATGTTTTTTTCCCCTCATTGCTGTCGTAAAATCCGGTGGATTAGAGACAGAAAAGTGGCTTACTTTCAGAGACAAGCCTGAGTAGAGTGATGATGCCTGCGTAGCGTGAGGGGAGAGCTCTAAAGCAGAGATAGACGGAAGAGTGGTTTACTCACACGTTTTTTTTTATGAATGCTCTGAAACACAGAGAGAAAACCCACCAGGTTACAACGTTTCACAAACACACTCAGCAGTTTAGAGTACTCACGAATGATGGAGAGATGGGAGACGGAGTGGCGTCTAGGAACTCAATGACTGAGCAAAGAGGAAGCTCCCACTTCCTGTTTATATACCGTGACGCGGGATTCCCGTTGACCTTGACGCGTCACGAGACTGTGTATGTGTCAGTACCCTCCCCTCCAGGACCCGCACCATACCGTCCAGGCTGAGAGGATACCCGACGACGGTAGTCCTGAATGAAGGCTGGGTCCAATATGAACCAGCCAGGGACCCAAGACCATTCTTCCGGACCGTAGCCCTCCCAGTTGATGAGGTAATGGGTGCCACGGCCGCAGCGTCACAAGTCCAGGATCCGCCAGATGGTGTAAGTGGGACCACCGTCTATAAGGCAGGGGGGCGGGGGCTCCGGGGCGGCAGGTGACAAGGGAGAGGTGCGGAGGGGCTTGAACTGTGAGTGGTGAAACACTGGATGTATCCGGAGAGAGGCAGGCAGCTGAAGACGAAAGGTGACAGGGTTTATCCGGTGAGTGATCTTGTAGTGGCCAATGAACCGGGGTGAGAGCTTGCGTGAGTTCGTGCGGAGGTGAAGGTGTTGAGTGGAGTGGTAAACCCTGTCACTCACATTGAACAGTCGTCCCAGAGGATGCCGATGGAAGGACTGTGAGGTGTATCTTTGATTGGCCCACTGAATGGCCGTGCGGGCAAGTTTCCACCCCCGTCGACATCTGCGGACTAATATTTGGGCCGATGGTACATCAAACTCCGGTTCCTGATGGGAGAAGATGGGAGGCTGGAAACCGTAGCATACCTCAAATGGGCTCATCTTGGTGGCCGTGGAGGTGTGGAGGTTATGTGACAGTTCTGCCCAGGAGCGCTGTTGGTTGGCGACGAAGCATCTCAGGAAGCGCTCCAGTTGTTGGTTAGTCCGCTCCGCCTGGCCATTGGTCTGAGGATGGTATCCGGAGGAGAGACTGCTGGAGACCTCGACCAGGCGGCAGAAGGCTTTCCAGAATTTAGCTGTGAACTGGGGCCCTCTGTCCGAGACGATGTCCTTGGGGAACCCATGTAAGTTGACTACGTGCTTGAGAACCAGTTCAGCGGTTCTTTTGGCTGAGGGGAGCCCCGATAGTGCAACCAGGTGCACGGTCTTGGAGAACCGGTCAACGATGGTTAGGATGACCGTCTTTCCGTCCGAGTCGGGTAATCCGGTGACAAAGTCCAGTGCGATGTGTGACCAGGGACGATGTAGGACCGGGAGAGGAAGGTGAGGTCCCGGCATGGGTCGTTTGGAACTCTTCGACCTGGCACACACCACACAAGCCTGCATGAACTCCTCCACGTCAGATGCCATATTGGGCCACCAGAAGGCCCGTTGGAGGAGAGAGAGAGTTCGGTTGATCCCTGGATGTCCCGACAAGGCGGAAGAGTGACCCCACTGGAAGACTTCAGAACGAAGGGCTGATGTGACAAACATCTTAACAGTGGGTGTGTTGTCTGGAGGGGGCTCCAAGGCCTGCCCCTGGCGCACTCTATCTTCTAACTCCCACCGGATGGGCGAGACAATCATGTCGGATGGTATGATGGCCACAGGGTCTGTCCGGGGGGTCTCAGGGTGGTGAACGCGAGACAGGGCGTCGGTTTTACAATTCTTCGACCCCTAACGTTAGGAGATCTTAAAGTAAAACTGCTCAAAAAACAGTGCCCTCCGCGCCTGACGAGGATTGAGTTGTCTCACATGCAGGATGCCGATGAGATTCTGGTGATTGGTCCAGACGGTGAATGGTTCCTGGCCGCCCTGAAGCTAGTGACACCATTCCTCCAGAGCCCACTTGATGGCCAGCAGCTCGCGGTCCCCTACTCCGTATCGCCGCTGAGTGGGAGTAAATTTCCTGGAGAAGAAACTACAAGGGTGTAGTTTCTGGTCTGGACCGCGCGGTGAGAGAACGACTCCTACGCCCACATTGGAGGGGTCCACCTCAACAACGAAAGGGTTGGCAACATCCGGGTGAATAAGGAAGGGTGCAGTGGTGAATAATTTGCACAGTAGGTGAAAGGCGGTGATGGCTGAGGGGGTGAGTTGAAATGAGGATTTAGATGGTTTGGTGAGAGCAGTCAGAGGCGCCGCGACAGTACTGAAGCCCTGGATGAAGCGGCGGTAGAAGTTTGCAAACCCCAAGAAGCATTGAAGCTGTTTAAGCGTAGTGGGTAGGGGCCAACTGCGCACAGCACTCAACTTTTGGGGCTCCATGGCCACACCCTGAGGGGACATGACAAACCCCAGAAATGTGGTGGAGCGCTGGTGGAAAGCGCATTTCTCCAACTTACAGTAAAGTCGGTGGGCCAGCAACCTCTTTAAGACTGCTCGGGCGTGCTGGAGATGTTCCTCTTCTGTCTTCGAATATATCAGAATGTCATCGAGATTCGAGAAGACCCAGCATGTCCCAGAGCACGTCGTTTATAAGCAGTTGAAAAGCTGCGGACGGTTATGCCCGAACGGCATAACCAGCGTTTCATATTGGCCGGTGGGAGTAATGAAGACCGTCACCCTCTCTGATGCGGACCAGGCTATAGGCGTTTCTTAAATCCAGCTTGGTAAATAGGGATGCACCAGAGAGAGTGTCCAGGGCGGTGTTCGTCAGAAGGAGTGGATGACGGTCCTTGATGGTGATCTTATTCAGTCCTCGATAGTCGACGCAGGGGCGTCGGTGGAGGATGAGGGCCGTATGGTGCCCTGGCAGAGGCCCTCGGTGACAAATTCCTCCATGGTGCGTTGTTCGTCTTTGGACAGTGAATAAAGGAGACCGCGGGGTGGAGTCGTACCGGGCTGGAGTTTGATGGCCAGATCGTAGGGTCGGTGAGGTGGTAGACTAGTGGCCTTCTGTTTAGAGAAAACATCCTTGAAGTCGGCTCCAGGATGGCGGTGACGTCGACGTCGAGGACCGGGGGCTCCCCTGAACACGCGCAGGAACAAAGGTGTCCAACACTGAGTAACTTTTATTAAAGTTCTCTGTA
>JBBKCR010055565.1:0-10637 GCA_037577295.1 Ladigesia roloffi | reverse complement strand
TAACATAAAGGTTAAAGCCCCGCCCATTTCAAGACAACCCAGACCCACTTCCTGGTTAAACTCCGCCCACTTCCGGGTTAGGCCCCGCCCAGTCCGAGTACAGATACAGATACAGATAATTAATCTGGCAAACAGATACAGGTACAGATACAGATAATGCTGTACTCGCTCATCCCTAGCTAATACTACAGTCTGAGATCTGGAACTGATTAACACCAACACTGATTATTATGCATTGTTTATTTTTTGCAAGCAAAGTTGATAAAAGTCCCACTCAGCATCTTTGTGGACAAAAATGGCCGCCTCCTGTTCACACTACCAAAATGTTATAAAATTAATATATATTAAAATATTTTTCAGCTTGCACCAACGTGATTACTTAGATTAGCATCAATCCTTGTCATGAAAGCAAAAATTCAATAAAATTAAGAATTTTAGGTAAACCCTAAGTATGCCCCTAAATATACTCCCAAACACTTAAACTTCCTTTTAAACTCATTGGCCTGAAAGTAAACATAAAGGTAAACCCGTATCCATACAGTATAATTTACAATGAACTCCTGTAGCGTGAGAATGCATATACAAATGTTTCCCCTGTACAGACTGTACTGTCATTTATTTTACCTGTTGTATCTGGTGTGTGAAGGTGAAGCTGGGTGCCATGCTGAGCAAGACACCTTTATTTTGCAAGATGTGGCTTTAACCGTACATGCCTCACTTGTTATATGCTATTAATTTAAAATAGAGAGAGCTGCAAATACAACAATAGTGTATATAAGGACCAATCAAACGAACCAGTGGTGTCTCATTTTTAAAACGTCAAAAAATGTCTTCACTTACAAAAAATCTGAAGGAACTCAACATAACCAAACACTGCCACATGTCAAACGAACATCTTCCACCACCAACACAGAGACAATAATTATAGTAAGTGATCAGACCACTAAACAAAACATAAGTGAACAAACCCGATGACCAACCCAAAGACAACACATAAACACATGAACAGTAACCAAACCAAAGTGAATACAATAAACATTAAAGCACAACTCAAATCAATACAAGCAACACATTCCCATTTAAAATTAAAGCAAATAAATCCACCACCCTTTCTTACATTCATTTGACCTACGTTTGGGGTGGAGGTAGCTCAATGGGTAGGATACTTGCCTCTGGACCATGAGGTCCTGGGTTCGAATCCTACCCCCAGCAGCACCACTGAGTCCCTGAGCAAGACTCTTAACCCCAAGTTGCTCCAGAGAGACTGCCCCCTGTAGTTAGGGAATGGAAGTCGCTTTGGATAAAAGGTGTCTGCTAAATGCCGTACATTTAAATGTTTGAATCTTTTGACAGAACAGAGCGTCTAACTGAAGTCCTAAACCAGTGAAGAACCAAGAGCTGATGGTTCTAGATGATCAGGCGATGATCAGTATACTGGGGGTGCTGAATGCTGAACAGTTGAAACTCTGCTGCCCATCACAGTAAAAGGTTTTTTCACATTTCTATGATTTAATCTACTCAACATGACAAAAATAAAACAAGAATAAAACTAAATTTTTGCATTAACAATGTAATTAAAAGCAAATGATTAAGAAATGAGGGATGAATCAAGACTGGCAAAGTACTGCACATACTTTATATGTATTTTTCAGTGTTTGAGGAACATGGAAGTGAGAAACAATCAAATAATTAATTGCAATGAAAGTGTTAACATGTCAGCAGCGTAGCGTTGTCCGTCACAGTGAAGAAAACATGCAGAGCAGCAGAGCTCGGCCTTCAGGGCTTTTTTCCCAAACACACCAGGGAGGAGTGTGAATGTGTTCTCACATTATAACTCACAGGGGGGCTTGTTTTGCTGCTTGGCTGACACCAGCCACTCCACTACACACACACACACACACACACACACACACACACACACACACACTCACCCTTCCTTCAGCCACAAAGATCAAAGGACCAGCAGGTAACGGCTGTTATTTCTCTGTAGGTTTATTGACTCCATTGTTGGAGCTCCTCCACTCCAGCTTTTATACAGCAGCTCTTCACCCAGACTTATTTACCTTCCTCCAGTAATACAGTGACCTGAAACGAGATTATTTGAGTATATGAATGTACTATTCTGTATGTTTTGACCATTTTAGCTTAACTTCTTTCCATTTCTAATTTAAATTATTAGAAATTTAAGATTAAATAAGAGTCTTAAGGTTTGATTCGGGGCTCTACATGTTATGCTTGTATAATTAAAGCCACGTTTCTATAGGTGTACAGGATATATTCTGTACAGAAACTGTATGATGATGTATCAGGTTCATTTCAGTTACGTCCCAAAACCGTGATCATGGAGTCGAACCGGCGGAGAGTGTTTCTGTCAGAGATGCTTTTGTTTTTTGGTCTTTTATTACTTATAGTCCTGTTTGTATTGAACGTTCTCTCCATGTTCTTTATCCGTGTGATGAGAACCGAACCCAGAGAACTTATTAGTGATGCCGTGGATCATCTTCACGTTTCTCACTGATAAATTTGTTCAAGGAAAACTAACACTGAAAATGATCTTCAGCCCAAACTGACAGACGAGCTTGTGCTTCATCCACTTCCCAGATGTTAGTTGGTGTCTCCAGTATTGCTTTTTTGTGCAGAAAAAACCCCCACAGTGGTCCATTTTTTTTGTGATGACATTTTGACCAATCAGAAAGCCGTGATGCAGTTGGATCGGCTGCGACTCACTTCCAGCACCGCCGTCGGCCAGTTCAGGTTCGGCTCAGGTACAGGTCGCTTTATTTGTAACAGAAAAAAACATTTAAATGACTGTGATACTTGTTCCAGTGGAAAAAGTGACAATATTTACCATCAGCATTCCTTCATGAACCTCAAAGTATATTATCAGGAATATACCTTTTCTGTTCATTTTCACTGCCTTGGTTTAACCTCTTTAAAGTTCTCTTTAACTGGATTTACATTATTTGATAAGTTTAATAGCTTCATGGGCTTTTCCTATATTCTGTGTTTACATAGCAAATAAAGAATCCAGAATCTTGAATCATTACAGTATGTTGGCAGTTCCATGTGTGCCCTGATTTGTAATGCTCTCTGGGCACAGTGAAAATCCCTCCACTCCCATGTGTGTGGCCTTTAGAAAGCATGCCAAACAATGTCTGCGTCCATCTGCTCCAGCAAATTGTCCCCGTATTGCATTTAACTCTGATTGGCCATCCCCTAAAGCCACTCAAAGGTTAGTGGCCAGTCAGTATGACCTGGTATATTTCAAATGAGGCTATAATTATGGCAATAAATGGGGCACAAACAACACAGCACTGTACAGACTGACAAGACATTTTTCGGGACACCAATCCAATTCATTTTCATGTTAAGGCACGGAAGGACACCCTACAGACAATTAAACCAGCAAATTAAGTTGAATACACCAAAATGATATATACCGTATTGACTTCGAGCTGAAATAGTAGAGGATGGAAGGATGGAGCACTCGCGAGAGCAGGTGAACTCAAAGGGAGGAGACATCCACAGCTTTTATTATTGCCTTATAAGAACAGCAGGCTTAGAAAGGGTCAACGCATGCAGCACACTGAGCATAATATCACTAAAACCCGACCCCAAGTACACAGATCTACCATGACTCACACTCATGGTAGACTGTGTACCTCTACTCTAAAACACAATGAAACCGCCCCAACACAACCCCAAAACACACATAAACACACCAAATACACACATTAACACATTTATTAACACATACCCCCAAATAACAGAACCAACAAATAACAGTTCGAGGCGGGAGCAATGCATTCTGGGATAGCCCTTCCCAGCCCAACTCCGCTACTATATATATATAACGCAGGAAAAACCATACATAGTAATACAATGTAATTTCAGAAACATTTATTGATTCCATAGAACATTATAGCACAGACAAGTCCAATATATTTAGTAAAACTCTACAGAAATCCTCAATTTGAAATGTTCTATACTCATGTTAGGGATAAAAACTATGGATAAAATAAAACACTAATAGTGGTCAGGGGTCTGTTTATTGCTGTAATAGAGATTGGTAATACTGATATGAGTAGTTATATTTTACATGGCACATAATAATAATAATAATAATAATAATAATAATAATAATAATAATAATAATAATAATAATAATAATAATAATAATAATAAGCCATTGCACATATTGATGATAAATCACCCCTAAAAGGAAACTGCACATGATATAGCAGATGCTAAAACTATTGAACATAATGATAATGTTTCAGCACCCAAAAAAGGAAATTGCACAATATTGCACATGGTAAGACTACCCCACATGATTATAAGATAAAAATGCACATTTTGATAATTACTGGTGCCCAGAAAAGTAATTTTCCATTTTGCAGAAAAGATCCAAATCTAGATATTTGACGTTGGGTTGATTCTCTGTGTCTTTCTCTGTATTTTCTCTTTCTCTAACTCAGTGCTCTCTGGGGCGTCTGCATGGGACCGCACACATTCTGAGAGAAAGGGAGGAGACGTGACAGTCTTTTTTTCACTATTTCTGTACCTTTTAAAATGTCCCTTGAGGTTTATATAACGTGTGCAGATGCCGCCGGTTTCCAGACCACAGGGACGAGAGCATCAAGAGCTCAGAGAGGAGCGGCGCAAGGAGCATCGTCCTCCTACACATCTGATTGAATCACCTGCCATGTCATAGTCTCACACACACACACACACACACACACACACACACACACATACACACACTCCACATCTGTCATCTGTTGGATAATATTCTCAGTGTCCCTCACATGCATCTTTTTTACATCCCACTTGACTTTTATTTCAGGGCAGAGACCACAAATAGAGATGCATGTCTCTCTTATAATGTTGCATCGCAGGGATAATAACATTAGCCATAAAAATTTACAGTGCTGAGCATGAACAGAGGAAAATAGACAATACGACAGTGCAGAGCTGTCATCCGAGCAGAAGCAGGCCATTTGTAGTCCTTACAGGTCTGAAATTATTACTGATATGATCCCTTTATGTTTTATAGCAACAGATTTGAAGTCTGAACGTCTGGCATTTTCCATACTGTTCTTTGCAAGGAAATGCCAAAAGCTCAGCCAATGTTCCATTTTTCTATCATTCCATAAAATAAAAGACCAGAATAAAGTTCATTATGGACAAGTTTCCCAAACATGGATTAATTCTAAGCCTTCAATAAAAGTGCAGGGCACCACTCTACAGGGTGGGCCATTTATATGGACACACCTTAATTAAATGGGAATGGTTGGTTATATTAACTTCATGTTTGTGGCACATTAGTATATGTGAGGGTGAAAACGTTTCAAGTTACGTTAAAACCAAGCACACCATTGTTTTTCTTGTGAAATTTCCAATAAGTTTGATGTGTCACATCACCCTCTTCCTACTGAAAAAACAAAAGTTGGATCTAAAATGGCCGACTTCAAAATGGCCGCCATGGTCACCACCCATCTTGAAAAGTTTTCCCCCTCACATATAGTAATGTGCCACAAACAGGAAGTTAATATCACCAACCATTCCCGTTTTATTAAGGTGTATCCGTATAAATGGCCCACCCTGTATAATACTGGTTAACAATGCATGAACATGGTCTAAAATCATGTTAACATTAAAGCATCTTCAGAGACATTCAATTGATTTTCACTGATTTCTGGCCCGTGTTTGCAAATATAGAGCAGGAATAAAGAATTGAAAGCAGAGAGGCAAAAACACTGCACTCAGTTGTGTCCAGCCTGTATTTATAGCTAACTAGCTTACATTTCAGTTTCAGAAAACTTTATATATCTGAGAGAAAAGTCCTTACAGCATAGTCACACAGAGACAGAGACAAAAAAAATAAATCAAGTAAAATCTAATTAAAACAAATACTCTGTACAATATATGTGATGTAAAAACACATACAAAATGCTGTTGTCAGTAAGAGAGGTGGATGTAAATACTATAGATAAATAAACTACTAAGTAATTTCCTAGTTAACATATATAGTAGTTTAAAGTTGTTCTCTATACTGAGTCTGATATTGTATGTAAAATTGATCAGTAATAAATCAGTGATACTGACATAAGTGATATTTCACTTAACTATTGCTCAGACTAATGTAGTTTCTTAATTTATTCTTCATATTTAGAAACATGTGCCAGAAATCATCCTCCAAACAGGACAAGACTAGAATATTTTGACAGTTTGTTTGCCCGGACTGCTTTTATCCAACCTGCCAATCATTTTAAGGCATTGTCAGTAACAGATGGCTTACAGAAATGCTTGGTCCTCTGTACGTACCTCTTGGGATGCGCAGTCCAGCACACTTTCTCAGAAAAATCCAAAAAACAATGTAAGATTCAAGGCGTCATGTGTAAAAATTAAATTGCATTTCTCCGTGCAATGAATTTCTTTTTTGAATTTTCGTAGGGCAAGACTGTAAAAGGCACAAAGTGAAAGCAAAGTTTAGAAGGAATCTGAATCGTAAGAATCTCTGGACGAAGAGTTTGCACAGTAGACGGTCCAGGATTTCATTCAGGTGTTCTTCACTTGTCCTTCATGAGAAGGTGGGAGAAGATCCCGAACCAGACCAGCGTATCTCCGGAGGGGGTGTGGAAGTTAACATTAATTAAATTAATAATGAACTAGTGGTCGTTCTGAATAATCCACATGAATGTAACTGTTCATATATAAGAGTCAGTAGCTCCTGTTTACTGCTTTAATCATTAGTTCACTACTATCTATTTAGTTCCTAAACCTTCTTGGTTGTTTTGATTTAGGTGTAATGCAGAACTACCCAGTCAGTACAGCTCAGTTCCTGCATAGTTACACATTACCTATAAAACTGTGCTACAGAGTGTTAGTAGTTGCAGTGGCAGTGGAGTGGCAGTGGTGTGTCACTCTCTAAATGTCTTTTTATTATATCCTTTATGTTTAGGCTGGTAATTACCACGGGTAATTAATTTTTAGCACGGGTTTAAAAAAGCCCCAATTCATCACATATTGCAATTTCCACTTACATGACTGTGTAATACAACTGTCAACTACTGATGCATTTCATAAAGCATATAGGGTTCATTTGCTTTTTTTTCCATTTTCCATTTCCATTTTCTGTTTATTTATTTTCATTTCAAATGCAGACTTATAATAAATGCTTTTCTGCCCCTCTGGTTGATGGGTACGGAGACCTTACGCTCATGTGCAGCTGCTCCAGAGTTTCCCTTTCTGTTCTGTTTACAGTGCAGTTAAAACTAGGAGAAAAATGCCCAAAAGTGATTTCATTTGAAAAGAGAAATAGAAGTCAAAATAGCCAAAGGGGGTTCAAGGGAAAAGCTCCAGTTGTAAATGCCAGGTTGAAATCTGAAATCGTTTAATCCTTTGTATTTTAAAGGATCCAATGTATTCTGCAGCCGAAATTATGGTGTGGAGCAACACAAACCATCGTGCAGCCACCATGATATACCATGTAGTCAAAATACGTGGTGCAATTACAGTTTAGGGCTTTTTTTTCAGACAACCTGGTAGTTTGAACGTTTATAATCTTCCTCTTCCATGTGTTCTCGACATGCACTGATACAGTTTAAAGTGGTTCATCGTATACATTTTTCCAAACTGAAATTAGCCCATATATATCCAAACGTGGATCCTATATGTTCCTGCGTCTCTTCTTCATATGTACTGGGCCTGTCCTTCTTTGACAGGGTTTTGGACATCGGTCTTCAGTGTTATATCTGAAATAATCCAAGACTGCATTGAGCCAAATCCTTTAACAGCCATCTTTGGTGTCAGTGAAAATGCAGAGTTATCTAAAGAAAAGCGCTGGATATTCGCTTTCACCTCATTACTAGCACGTCGTGCAGTCTTATTTAAGTGGAAGGACTCCTCGCCTCCCTCTCATTTGCAATGGATTAGAGACATCATGTCCTGCTTGAACTTAGAAAAAATCCATCACACAATTCGTGGGTCAGAGAATAAATTCTACAAAATATGGCGTCCCTTTTTGACATTCTATGAAAAACCCACCACTGTAGTATGCGAGTAGCTTGATTTTATTTTCTCTGATACCTATGGTTATGATCTGCATTAATTTACCTATGCATTCCTCTCCTATTAGGTTTCATTTTATTTATTTATTTATTTATTTATTTATTTATTTATTTATTTATTTATTTATTTATTTATTATGTCCTATGTGTAGGACACTTAAATACAGTTAAATAAAAAAAAGACCTTGAAATACAAGGTTTATAATCTGCCGTTTTCACAGAATTTGTATTTCTATGAGCTATGAACTAGGACTAATAGACAGTTTGTTATCACCAGGGCTTCTGAAGGGTAACGTTCCTCCTCTTCATACGTCCTCCGATATGAATCTCTTCATAACCTCCTCCTCCTGCTGCGAGAGCCTGAGGAGAGCCAGGGAATATGATTGTCATCATCATTGTAAGAATGGTCTCCCCCATCCGGATGTGTTTTATGTGTGCACGCCGATGTTTACTGTTCTGTCTAATGGGGTGAGTCAGCCCTGGCCATCAGTCATGCTGGCTTCCAGAGAAGATGGTTTGGCGTCAATCATTGATAGATCATTGACTCTGAGCTTGTAGAGGGATGTTTATATCAGTCTCAGTTCTGACCAGAAGCACAATGTGGCCATATATGAACTAGGAGAGGAGCTCTCAGGCCAATATTGCTGACATCAGGCCTGGCTGCTGACATCTGTTCAATGCTTCAGACGGCTTAATATTAGGTTAATAAAATCATGTTTTTACTTCATAAAAATGCATTTATATTTCAAAAGGGTAGTATCTGAAATCCTTAAATGTAGACTTTTGATGATTAAAATGTCCATTTTGTTGAAATGTGAGTTCAATTAGACCAACCAAATATCAATGTTTATTGTTTTATTTGTTAAGAACGCACTATGGTTTAATAATATGGGTTTTAGGTGTAATGATAGTGAACAGAAACTCAGCAAAGGTTTAATCCGTGTAGCAAAAATCAAGTACACAGACAAAAGAAAATATATTTAAAATAATCTCTTCTTTTTACTGTAGATCGGGCCCAAAAAATTAGACCCGACCCGAGCCTGTGCACCTCGTTCCCGAGCCCAGCCCGGCCCGACACATTAACTGTAATTATCGGCCCGAGCCTGATTTAAACCACACAATTTTTTTAACTACATGTGAGGATTAAAAAAATCTAATGCTTGATCGTGGCCCGACCCGGCCCGGCCCGAGGACAGCAGGCTTGGGCCGTGTCAGGTTCGGGCAGAGAATCTAAACTCTAATCCCTTCCTTTAAGTATCCTGGTGCACAGCTGACTCTGATCTGAGTGATCGAAGGACATGCTGTGGTGTGGAGTGGATCTCAGGATCCGGATTCTGGCCGGATTGTGATTCCAGCTCCGGATCTTGTGCTGTCTCTCTCTGGGACCTCACGTTTTAAAACAAACAAATTCATAATTTTAGCTATGAGCTAAATAATAAGGAACAGTTTGGCGAAACCCATCAAAATATAGGTAGTAATGAACACGTATCTGTCTAGTTGGTCATCAAGTAAATACAGTGGGAACAGCTCATAAAAATCAGAGTTATAAATAAATATCTTACACTGTCTTGGGACTAATTACTATTCACATAAGGTAAGAGAAGATAAGATTAAGAGCAGCAAAAATAAGTGTAACAGTAGAAAAGGATAAAATAAAGATAATAATAAATAAATAAATAAGAAAAATAAAATAACAATAAAAGATACAAAATAAACTAAGTATAAAGATATAGACATTATATGTACATATATGAATGCGCAAGTAGCAGACAAGATTGACATTTTTATATTACACATTTACACAGATTGCACAGCATGGAGTGGGAGATAATAAAGATAATATTAAAATTAAAAAATTTAATAAAAATGAGGTATAACAAAAAGAGGTCTAGAGATATAAATTCTCTATTCAATATGAATATAGGAGTAAGCAGACCAGATTGCACGTTATGTATGAGATAGAATCGTACATATTGCATACAGAACCATGTTGTAAACAGAAATATATTGTAAACAGAATAACATTACACTCTAAGTTTCACCTAATGGTGTTGTAGAAAAAAAGCATACAAATACTGATTAAATAATTTGCTTATTCTATAAGTCTTATAGGACAGACAGTGTTCATTTTGGGTCAATTTAAACTTGTGACAAACGCCAAAATGTGCCAGTAAGATTTTTTGAGTAATATGTTTCAACAGGACTGGTTGTTTTCAGGTGGATTTTGACCTGGATGAAATGCATCAGAATCTCAGCACAATCATAACCAGTAATTCATGATTATTCATGATTATTATTGTGGGATCAGTCAATAAATCAACAAGAATCAAACTATCAAAAGTAAAAGCAGGCTGGACAAGTCTCCATGGTTACAGGAATCCCAGGGCTGAATGAATTTTTACAGTGTAAACTCTGTTCACTGCTGGACACTGTGATTGATGTTCAGGTTTGTGATGGAAAATAATGTATTAGAAGTGAATTATTGGAGGTAAAATTAAATTCGGATTAAGCTTATTTTGTTCTGCTTTTATAATGATAAAAAAATTCACTGGAATCAAGTTTGAC
>JBBKCR010055533.1:0-10638 GCA_037577295.1 Ladigesia roloffi | reverse complement strand
TTAAGGTCACCGGCGGTCGTACAAGCATTTCACTGCATATCGTACTGTGTATGACTGTGTACGTGACAAATAAAATTGAATTTGAAATTTGAATTTGAATTTGGAAGAATGTTAGGTGACATTAAATGTAAATACAGATTCATTTAAATAACATTGATATCAGAACACTCGAGGTTTATATAATGCAGCTCGGACCTGCTCTGGTGCTGCGTAAGAGTCAGAGACCACAATGGAAAATATAGCCTGTAACCTCCAGACACACACACACACACACACACACACACACACACACACACAGTCCCATTACTCCTGGCACAGTGCCAGTCTAATCATAGCCTGGCGTCAAATTACTGGGCTCAGTCACAAGAGATCCTGACACACACACAGCTGAAAAAGCTGAACATTAACACCATTAACAGAAGATCTTAGCTAATAAACCTGTTAATGAACCTCATACCTACACAGGTGCAGCCATGCGGTACTGTGGTGACACTCGTTCTGAAATACGGTTTTAATGTTACAGTATTATCTTCCATTGAAAAGCAGACAGTACTTTCCAAACAGGAATATTATGTGGCTCTTATTTTCACAAAAACATGAAAACTAATAGAGATCGCACATACCATGCAAATGCAGATGAAGAACTGTGTGCCATTCACACTTTGTGCTGCAGTGTGTTCACGTATGACAGAATGGTCACTTTTCACTTGAGACTAATTCTAGCAGCGGGCCAATAGGGGGCATGCCCATCAGCATCTCTAAGCATCAAAGGACAGGAGCTCTCACTTCAGCTGTATCACTTTATCGTTTCGTAGACACAGAAGAACCACTAAAAATAAACCAGCAATAAATTTAGGAGCTTTTCACTCCTCTGGATAGTTTCAGTCTCATTGCAGATCCACAGAGCTCATTTACATATAATAGCTTTAAAGGAGCAGTAACAGTGTTTTTAATTATAAGGGATGAAGAGAGGATGGAGAACAGTGGAGATATTAATCAGAACTATTGGACTCGATGTTCTCAGTGTGGTATGACAAGGCTATAACACAATTCAAATATCAATATGGGGATGGTGTCTTTGATTGTTTTGCCAATTTTTCACATCTCTACAGCCTCCCCGTTACCCTCCTGTTTCGATAGTTTCAAATTGGAAATGTTGTTGCCAAGTTTCTGGGTGGGTTGTGTCGGACTGGTCTTGAGGTAATTCTCTAACTTTGCCCTCTGATTGCTATATTTGGTACTCCTGTGATTGCTCACTTACACTTAATATTCTACACAAAAGGATATTAAAGCTTTAGCATCCCTATTAGCATGACGTTTATTATCGACACATTAGAAGTCTGCTAAATATCCTCCTACATCCTGGTGGTTTAAAAACAAGTTTTTTTTTACTTGAGAAAATTAAATACAGGATGAGTCACATTTTTCCACAAATGACAACCCATTTCCTCTGATTTTACTAATTAAGAGGGTCTACCTGAATGAATACGTGCCCGTTACTGTTGTAACTATGTCTGTTGGTTGTGATGAGCTGAGTGGGGATGTGGGCGGCAAGTTGTTAATTGTTTATTGTACTGCACTCTGTAATTTACTATGATTATTTTCTCCTTCTTTTATAGCAGAGTGTTTTAGTTCAGGTGGGGGTACTTTTTGTTTGTTTTATTTAACAAACATATTTATTTAGAAAAAGGAAACAGGTAAATTGTATTCTTGTAAGTGGAAATATTGAATCCAGTAATGATATATGGAAATAAAAGAACTGTTTGGAGGAATAAAACCACACAGAAGTAATAAATGAAGCGCAAAGATGGGAGACAAATATACAGCACATGAGCCCTTTAATAATACAGGATATGGATCCTGCTGCTGTAAAGCACATTAAATAAAAGTCTTTTTGATGTAGTAGAGTTATGACTGTCTCATTTTTTATGCTGCATGCTTACGTCTCATTCTAATGTCAAACAATTATGATACTTTATCGTCCTGATGTTGAATGTTATGCTACCATCTAGTTCTGATGTTGTTGATGCTGTATTAAAGGGTTTCACTCACCCTGCATTATTACTGACGGCGGTCAGGCTCCTCACCCCCGTCTTCAGTAAACTGCTGATCAGGTTCTCTGGTATTCCACACAGACCGAAACCTGCACACAGGAAAAACCTAGTTACTTTTAATACAGACATAATAAAATTATATTACTATTATTCAATTATAATTGTTATGACCTCCCACCAGCATTGTAGATCCATTAGGGATTCATCATTGATATATTATTTTTACTACCTCCCACAAGTATTGTTGCTCCATTGGGAATGTCCTTCACAGCGTCTGTGGGGTTGGAGAAGAACTGTGACTGTCGGCGGGGTGCGGTGGAGAAATAACATCTACACACCTGCACAACACACACAATCAAAACAATATGAATGACTTAATAAATAACACAATTAATACACAATACAGGTACAATAAGGACCCAGTTGGGGCCCCACGTCCAAATGCGGCAGCTGAAAGTGAACTGAATGAACTCTATTTACTCCCACCCCCACACTCACAGCCCTAACACACACACACACACAGCCCTAACACACACACTCACACAACCCCAACAGTATTCTTCCACTCAATAACACCTACTGCCTACTGTAATCCTGCGTGTGTCACACACACACACACACACACCAGCTGGACGCCATCACCCGCTCTATACACAAATGAGTCTGACACACTCCATTACACACACACACACACACACACACAAAGTTGGACACCTTGTCTTTGAGGTGTCTAATCCATTTAAAAACAGGTCGTGTTTGTAGTTCTTTTTTTTACATTTATGGACAGTATGGATGGGGACATATGAAACAATATTTACAAACTTTATTCCAAAATAGGGAGGATTTGTGCACTTTTTTGCAAAATGTATCACACTCACAGCAGTAAAATTGCAAAACTGGTATTCTGACCATATCATGCAGCCTGTTTCGCCCCAGAAACGAGCCCTGATCTCGTGAGCAGAAAAATAAAACAGTTATGAGGAACATTAAGTTTAGGTGTGGAGCAGATAAACCTTCAGTTAAAACCTGTAAATGAGAGTCTATAACGTGAACGGCTGCTGTAAATCAGTGAATAAACAGTGAGAGTCATTGACCTTCGGGAGCAGAGAGGTCAGGGAATGTTTAACCTCAGCACTGCAAGGTGTTAATATGTCCGTCTCACTAGCACCATCAAGACCATCAGCACCACCAACTCAGCCCTCTGGTGTGCTCAGCAATCGTTTTGGTGAAAACGCACATTAAATATTTTGTGATGTAAACAGAGAGGTTCAGTATCCAACACTACAAAACTCTCTGAGTCAGAACTGTTCCCAGTGGATGTGAATTTAACCAAGTTTCCTCACAGAAAGTTACTCCTTGACACTGTTCTAATTAAGTCACTTGACACCTGAGACATTGTTCTGCCTGAGTTATAAGAAGCTTATTAAACCCATTCATGGTGAAGGGATTCATGCAGGCCATTATAAGATCAAAGAAAAGTGATTTAGTTCCGCTATTTTAACATCATCCACATCCAAACACGTGCAGCTTCTGTGGAGTGTTTGGAGAGAAAATTAGATTTCCTGGTTCCACTCAAATGTCTTTACCTCCCTGTCCAGGACAAGGTCACATGCTCAGGCCAGCTCACACCCAGTGTTTACCGGTCCACACCTGCTGTTTACCAGTGTGTCTGGGAGTCCGGCTGAGTGAGTCAGGCGTGCTAAAAAAAATTGACCATAATTTCTGAAATTACGTTCCACCATTCATCTTCGGTTGGAACCCCAAGAATGCATCTGCTGCAGCATTTAAGATGGAACTGTCTATTCAAAACTTTGGCACCAAGAATGAAAATGTTGCACTAGTTAAAGCGGAACGAAAAAAAATCGACTGAGAAGGCAAACTCTAGCTGCGAATAAAAATGCTGCACAATTTAATGTGTAACAGTAAATGCGAATAAAATGATGTCTTTAACTAGAACACCATTATGTAAAAATTGCACCATTTACGGGTGGAACGGGACAAATGTCAGCTGGGAATACAGTAAAACCTAACCGCTGCACAATTTAAAGTTGAGCTGCTACGTGTAATCATCTTCTGGGCTCCCAAAATGTAAATTCGGAACCATTTAAGGTAGAGCCGGAATTCATATTAGCTAACTTTAGCTGTGACTTCTATTGTTTAAACGCTCCACAGTTTTAGGTGGAACTGTAAACTAAAACAAAAGGATTATCTTTGACTAGGTCTCCAGCATGCATGTTCAAATTGGAGCTGTATATTCAAATAAACGATTTATCCTCAGCTATCCGAACGTAACGGTTGCGTTATTTAAGGTGGAACGAAAAGTAAGAAGCCGTTTCCAAACATGTTCACATGGATGAGTTTGCCTTAGAATCGCAGCAGTGATGCGAGAGGGTCAAGCTCGGCTCCTCCGGTTAGCTCCGTTTCTGGCGGAGTTCGCCTCGGAGTGCGGCCCGGATGAGTGCACTGACCTTGGGGAGGCGGAGGAAGCTGGACCGGGTCCCCGCCTGCAGCAACGTCGAGAGAGGCGCCATGTCCTTAACACCAAACACAACCGGAGGATCAGAGAGTTTAGGGGGCGGGGTTTCAGGGGGCTCGGTCGTAAAGAAGATCCATGCACAGAAATGGAAGCGGGTGGGGCTAAAGTGAGCTTGTTGTGATGACGGATCATGCACTGGAGGCGGGTAAGTGGGTAAGGCTTTTACAATGGGGGCTTGGATTGAAAATGAATCCACCGAAAAGAAAAAGGGCGGGGCTACACCGGGGCTTGTTGAGATGTCAGCGAATCGCAGATGTAAAGGGTGAGGCTAATGTGGACGGGCTATTTGGGGCTTGTTGTACAGGCGACCTGTGACAGCGAGAAATTTTGGGGATGTGTTACATTCCAAACAATGAGTCTATGAGCCATGTTCCAAAATTTTAAGTTTTATTTGCCAAACATGGGATGGGCACCGTGGGTGGGGCTGCACTGACGGCTTGCTGTGCAAATAGCAAATTGCAGAAAACAGTAGGTGGAGCTAAGGAGATTACAAACATCAAAGAGGAGTAGGCGGGGGGTCAGTGGATTATAAATGCAATCAATAAACAAGTGGGTGGGGTTAAAGCTTGTGGAAAAGACGGAGAATGGGCGTTTGGGCGTGTCTATGGTGATTTTGTTGTGGGAATGAAGTCAAAATTTGGAGGAGAGTAGGTTGGCAAATTACAGCCAGTGGGCGGGGTTACATTGGGTCACATAATGTACATAAAGCGGGTGTCAGACCGAACGCGGCATGCGCTGCGCTTTGCTCAGAAACCCATTATTTCCTATGGCTTGCACAGCGCAGCGCCTCTCAGTGGGCTTGTTCGCGCACTGCCACAGTACTAACGTTCTGAATGAAACACCTATAGAAATTTGTGAACCCTAGGAACCTCTGAAGTTCCTTCACAGTAGTGAAGACTGGGTAAAGGCGAGACAGAGGAAGCTCCTTCCCTGGCAGGAGGTCTATTTGGCAATCCTGGGGTCAATGCGGAGGAAGGTGGGCTACTGTGGATGCACTAAACACTTCCTGAATATCTTGGTAGGGCAAGAGAATCTGCAAAGAGGCCCCAGCATTAGGATTTCCGCAGACTTTGCTGCCACAACTTTAGTTTGGTGCTTAATACACTAAAGTCCCCACTGCAAAACCCTCGCCTCACCCCAATCTAATATGGGATTATGAGCCTATAACCAATGTAGCCCCAGAATCATGAGGGGAACGGGAATCTCAGTCTACCCTCATGATGCTGGGCTATTTTTATGAGAGTGCGAGCCGTTCTCTACTCACAGACTTTCTCCCAATAATTGCCCACCCAGAGCGTGAGCCCAAAACATCTCAACATTGCTCTGGACATAAAGTTACCAGCCAATCCAGAATCTAATAGAGAAGACACAAAACCAGAAATTTGCACTTGTACAGAATAGGACTTGAGATTTCGTCCTTTCATCTCTCAGGGTTCACTAGGAGCCTTGCTTCTCAGTCTGCAAACACCAATAATTAGTAATATAAAAATAATATATAAAATAATTAACTTTCCCTGAACTCACGTGTATGCCAGTGAAGGCAAAACCTTTAAGTCTTTAAAGTCCTCAAATGTTCTACCCACAGTGTTGTCATTACAGCACAACCAGAGGGTCTGCACCCCAACTCAAGCATGCTTAGGGAGATGGTGCCAACACTAGGAATGTCTGGATCGGCTGGGCTAAAATACAGACACACACATTCAACCAGTCAATCACACAATGGAGATGCTTTCAACTCTACTTTAAGGCATCACTAAATGGCGGATCTGGGTCCGGATCTGTGACCAGTCTCGTAAATACATGAAATTACATTTTCCTGGAGCAATATTCTGGATGGTGGCTGTAGAAAGGGGGCACTGCTATTCCAGTTAAAATGACAACGGCTTTACTCGTTACTTCACTAGTGATGGGAAGTTTGGCTTTTCTGGCTCAGCTCCCAAAGCAGAGCCGGTTCTTTCAGCTCCACACAGATCTTAGTTCATCATCACCTGTAGTAGTGCTGCGGGGTCAGCTTTTTTTAACACCTGCCCCAAATTGACCAATCCGGAGATCCAAACCGACTAATCAGGAGACCCAAACTGACCAGTCAGGACATCCAAACTGACCCATTAGGAGATCCAAACCCACCCATCAGGATCCAAACCCATCTGTCAGGAGATCTAAACCGAACCGTCAGGAGATACAAACCAACCCATCAGGAGATACAAAGTGACCTATCAGGAGATCCAAACTGACCAATCAGGACACCCAAACCGACCCATCAGGAGATCCAAACTACCCATCAGGAGATCCAAACCGACCAATCAGAAGATCTGAACCTGCCCAACCCGCATAGATAAAGACCCAAAACTTGACCTGACCCGAAAAAACTAAACAAATAGTTTACAGCACGATTTGACTGATAATGGAATGCATTTAGTAACTTTTGACTGTATTTGCCTGGGACTACTTTTATTTATGGTAAAATAGTTATCTGTGCACTCAGTTCATTTCCTGCATCGGAAAAGAACAGTAAATTTTGTGGAAACCGTATGAAAATGTGTACATAGGGGAAGGCTGTGAGACACAAGATAAACAGTTCGGATGACCAAATTTAATAACTGGACCTCGGTGAGCTTTAATTGAATACCCCGCACCGCGTCCCCACTGTGGATAGTCAGACCATATTTCCTTGTTCATGTATCTGGCTTACAGACAGAGACTGAAACCAAAAAACCCTGTCACAAAACATGTGAAACTCTGGACCCCAGAGACAGTCAGGACCCTGAACCCTCAGTCAGTGCATCGTTCCCACATGCTTCAAGACCACAACCATTGTCCCCCTCCCCAAGAAAAGCCCGGTCACATGCATAAATGTCTTGCACTCACTCCCATCAATTCAAAGTGTTTTGAGAGAGTGGTGCTGGTCTACATTCAGAGCAATATCCTAGGCAAACTGGATCCCCTGCAGTATGCCTACCAGGCCAACAGGTCCACACCAGATGCCATCACTACTGCCCTTCACTACTCCCCTTTCCACCTGGAAAACAAAGACTCCTATGTCAGGGATCCCTTTGTTGACTACAGCTCTGCCTTCAACATGGTCATCCCCCACAAACTCACTCATTAACTGACCACACGCTGCCTGCACCCCACCCTCTGTGACTGGCTCCTGGACTTTTTGCCTGGCAGGCAACAGGACTTCGGCCAGCATCACCACAAACACTGGTATCCCACAGGGTTGTGTCCTCAGCCCCGTTCCCTGCACCCTGTTCACCCATGACTGTGTTGCCTCCCACAAAGACAACATCGTCCTGACTTTCACGGAGAGTTTACAGGAGATAGGTGTCCGGCCTGGTGTCATGGTGTTAAGAAAACAACCTCACCCTCAACACTGGTAAGACAAAGGAGAAGATAGTGGACATGAGGAAAGAGAGGAGGCCTCACCAGCCACTGTTTATCCAGGAGCTTGCACGCTTCATTATGAATTTTACTCGAATACAAATACAAACACAAATATGAATACTTTTCCCCTTTCAACCAATACATATACAGATACAAATAGTGGCCCCTCTGCACACCCCTAGTGTATACAATGAAGTGACAGGCATTGACAATAAAAATAGGTATGCACCAGAAAAAATGTAACTGCACCTTTTGCCCATTAGCGATAGATGAAGCAACAGGAGCAGTTACTGGTCTTACTCAACAGAACCCTTTTCACGTTTTCAAATGGCATGGGGGATAAAACCATGTCTGCGTCATAAAAACATGTTTCTAACAAGTCATTCATGAGATCCATTGTTTCATGCATTATTTCCCTTGCTTATCAGAAGTGTGATTCTCTTACCGACGGGTGCTGCTACTCATGGTCGATCTTCCTCAGACTCTTCCTCTGCCTCCTGTGACCCTGGAGGAGGGCGGTGCTCCAGGTCTCCTCTCTCTGACCACGCCGCTCACTCGACTCAGTGAACACAACAGGGCGTGACACACCTACTGCTTTACACTGAGATCATGCACACATGTAGTCGTCTCTACAGATGCTACACATAAGATATGACAAATGTTTGATCTCACCATATTAAATATGTGTTTTATGATATGATAAAACATTGTAATGTAAATGAAACACTGAAACGCATTTATATTCCTATTATAGCAGAGCTGAGGCACATTCTGGAATTTCTATGTATACCTGTAAGAAAAAACAACCCAGGCGGCTCCACATAGAGCTGCTTGAATACCAAAGACTGTATGAAATTACAGAAGATTAATGAGAATGTTACATGACAAGATCACGTAACATTTTCTTCCCCTGGTATTGAAACAGTCCTGGAGATGTTGGGGCCTACCTGGTCTCCTGTCCTTGGACAAAGGCTGCTGCTGGACTCTCCTTTGCTCCTCTTGCCCTTCTATCTTGGCCTATTTGTGGATCCTTTGTGGACCCTGTTCAGCCCTGCATGCCACCCAGTTCTTCTACAAGCACAGAGATCCAGAAAAAAAAAATGGCCTTGGGCTGAATTAGAATCAAGGTGGTCATTTTAGTGTATAGCAGTCACCTCCACATCACCCTCATCTAGCAGAGAAAGGACTGATCATTTATGTTGGTTTTATGTTGGTTTATCCCTTCGCATGTTTCCAATGATTGTGGCCATTATTTTCCAGAGTTTATTTGTTGAACACCATTTTAAAAAGTCTAAATACACTACTCAAGGCACTAAATCACTAACCAGCTGTTTTCTAGCTAAAAACCTATGAAGTAGGCGCGGTTCATTTCCATCCATCTATGGGCAGTGTTCTCCTCAAATATCCCTCTTTTACTGATATGACTTCAAACAGGGCACGTCCTTCTCTCGTGCTGTCAAAGTAGATAGCCTACACGTAAAAGACAAGATGAAGAACGTGCAGAGAAACTCCCTTCAGCTATGGGTGCTTTTCTTGCAGCAAGCCGGTCTCCTCAAATGCATGACACCAGGCAGGAATGGGAATTGAACCCATGATTAGGCCTGTTACGATAAACAATAAATCACTTAATTGCACGATAATTAAAATTAGGTCGATCATTTTCCGGCCGCGATCTTTTTCATTTGTTTGTTTTCCAAATGACTTCACTGTGACACATTGGTCTCTACTGCCCCCTCTCGTTTTCTTAGGGTAATGAGGCATGAACATTACAGTTAGCCTAAATCCTAGCTGCAGGGTGAGAAAATGCTAATTAGGTACACATTTGGTGATTAATATCGCTTACACCACTGCGTATGGCCATAAGGGATCGGCACTTCTTTTGGAACGTGCCAAAACCTCTGAGTCTCATTTCACCTCGTTTATGCTCAGAGTGATGTGAGACGTGCTTCACCCGGGTCTCGCGCTCTGGTGCGCTGCGGAGCTGAAAAATCTCTACATTTGTAATACTGATTCTAAAAAATAGCCAAGTAATAGTATAATCAGGTGTAAATATATATTTAATTAAATGAGAAGTGAGAAATGAGAAATTTACAGAAATACCTTTAGAAGTGCAGAGAGCCAGTCCAGTTTTAACATGCACTCATTGCTCGCGGCTTTTCTATATAGGGCAAGCACCAATCTCTGGAAAACTTCCCATAAATAGGGCTCAATGAGAGATTTCCAAAGACCCCTTGTTAGCCATAATACCCCCGGTGAACGACTGTCTCGAGCTACTAATCTCTGTTCTCTGTGTAAACGAGTGACATATTCACGCAACAGATCACTTACGGCGTTTGCGTAACCTACACCAAAGAGCATACACAGGGGGCTTGAGACGGTCATCTTTCAGAGGTAAAAACTGATAGAAATACTGATCAGTTTCTCACATTCATGTCTTAAGACATCAATGTATTGTCTCGAGCCACGGGGTGTAATCTGGACGTGTCTGTGCATGGTTTTTTTATTTTGAAAGGTCTGATGTCCATTCACTTCCATTAAATGACTACCAGACTGCTACGGCCAGGGGCTTCAGCACCCCCAAAATGCGTAAAAGCACCCCCAAAGATTTCGAAAAGATTTCTAACTTTTTTTGACAGTTCATGTTGTTTATGTGAGACAGTATTA
>JBBKCR010055514.1:0-10638 GCA_037577295.1 Ladigesia roloffi | reverse complement strand
GTGTGCCACATCAAGATGCTGATCTGACATCATGAGTAGTGCACAGGTGTACCTTATACTGCCCACAATAAAAGGCCTTCAAGCTCCATGTTGCACTTTAAGCTCTGCACAGTACAGCACAGCAGTACCGGTATAATGTGTGCTGGTGGCAGGAGCTGGAGCACTGCTACGGATGGCACGCAGCAATTTAACTTTGCTAAAATATTCATATATTTATACATTTGGCATAGCTCCTCAATCAAATAGGCTAATTAAGTATAGAATTAAAAAAATTAAATGCTTGATCATGGCCCGACCCGACCCGGCCCGGACCGAGGACAGCGGCAGGAAATATGGGCCCGGCCTGTGTCGGGTACGGGCAGAGAATCTAAACTCTATGATGAATTGAAAGTGAGTTAAAGTGGTATAGGTTATGTCCCCCAGCTGGTGTAAAGCAGCGTTAAATATGTCAGAGCCATATGGGGACAGAGCTCCTGCTGAGTAGCTGAGCACAGGCATCATTATCCTCAGTAACGAGTGGTGGAGGCAGATGGGGAGGGGGAATGTCGTGAAATATACCGCTGTTTGGACAGAGATAACGCAGGCACTGCTTGACCAGTAATGAAATCCTTGAAAATATATTGTTTTTGGTTAGCTCTCTATAGTAGTATTTTAAAAACGTGTGAGCGCGTGTGCGCTTGTTCGCTTGTGCGCGTGTGTGCACGACGGATGAGCCCAGGCTGTCATGGTTTCTGGCGTATAACATGTGATCTACGGGGCATAAAATTGTAAAAGAGGGCTCATTGGTAGCACCACAGAGCTATGCCACTCAGAACATCGGGACAAAAGTTTTTGGGGGAATAATACACAGCCTCTGTGCATTGGACAGTCGTTCTTTTTCAGAACGCACAGATTGCAAGTCTGCCCCTTTGTTCTCCTTAAAGCCCTATACATTAAAAAAAAAAAAAAAATTACATTAAAAGAGGCTGTTGAGCTCAGTCATCGTCCAATGTGTGATTTGACCTGCGAGTCTCTACAATACAGTAGGCTATTCCTCTTGAAGAACCTGCCGCTGATTAACAGTACATTTGAACATTTAATAATTAGAGATGCACTGAAAATTTGGCCACCGAAATTTTCTGGCCGAAAATGGCAGTAAATGCATTTTCGGTTTCGGCAGTTATCGGTCCGAAACTGTGATGACACAATCATGATGCGAATGAGTTTTTCGAGCCCTGTGAGTCTATCAGAGCTATTGGTGTAATGGTTAGGGCGCTCGCCTGTGATCAGGACATGCAGAGTTCGAGTCTCACTTGTTGAATGGTTGAAATGCAGAGGTAGACTTTAACAGCACATCGAGCGGTGGGGCGTTCATTTATGGTAAATTGTCACTTTGTGTGTGTTTTTGGAAAGGAAAGTCAGTTTTCCAGTGATTACAATTAATATATTTCAGTCTTTATTTTGATACACTATTTTGTTAGTAGAAGCCTAAAGAGAATGTTGTTTATCTTTCAGTAGTTTTTAAAGCACTTGTTCTGAATGCAATTTTTCAAGCACTTTACTCAGAATTATTCAAAGTGAATTCACTAGTTCTATGAGAGAACATATTTAAATGTATAATATTTCTGCCCTCTTGCTTTTAGGCTGGTTATGAGTGGGACCAAGAAAAAGATTTTATTTCTAATGTTGTTTTATGTTGTGCATTGTCTGAATGCTAATTAAATATATTCAAATTTTGTAAAGATGTATTTTTTTAATAATTTAATAATAATTTCTTTCAGTTTTCAGTTTCAGTTTTCGGCTAGGGTGTTTCCTTATTTTCGGTTTCGGCCCCCAAAAAACTTTTGTTGTATCCCCAGTAAAACGTATTGGTGATCGCCCCTAAATTTTACTGTAATGTTAGTACTACAAATTGCACTAATGTATCACTGTATTTACCTGTATATACCAAAGAAAACACCACGTACCAAAGAAAATGCCTCTGCGTGAATTACAATACAGTCTGTAATGTATTAAACTGAGTTTAAAATGAAATGAAAGTGTTTTGGGAACGTATTTCGGGCCTATTTAGGGCTTATTCTATAAAAAATTGGCATTTTTAGACTTTTTATTTTTATTAAACTCAACAATGGTGTGTTATTGTGTGTGGGTTTTTTTTAATTAATATATTTTATTATATTATATTATCAGTTCATCACACTGTTATTATTTTTGGGTGCTGGACCACTCTCAGCTCAGCATGGACATATAAAAAAAAAAACAACATTACTGAATTCACTCTCACCAGCACCGAACACTGCTACTTAAGTGCCAAATGAGAACTGTCCAAAACCTAAATAAAATCTTGTGAATAGCTGTCCTGTGGTCAGATGAGTGATAAATGGGCTAGAGGGGGGCAGATGAATTGGGAAGCGACAGATGGACAAGAGGCTGTACATAATAGTCTTATGATTAAAGCTTTCAAAGTGGACCGAGAGTGGAAGTACAAGGTAGTGCAAGTGATCAGTGAGTGCAAGTTTCTAATAAAGTGACTAATTAGAGGATGTTTCAAATAAAGCAGCCAGTATGTGGGTGCATAATAAATAGGTATCTGATAAATGGTAAATTAGATGTTTAAGATGTGGTTTCTGATACAGAAGCCATTTGATTGACACAAAAATGCAATGAGTGGACGTATAATACTGGGCGGGAAAGGATTTAAAAGCGCTGATCTTGTTATTCCTATCTGGGGTAATAGCACAGCCTGACAGAGCTGTTCAGTTAGACTTGTCCACTTAGTGCTCTAGCTGCCCTCCCCAAGCTTGTGAATAATACATAACCATCTTGTCCAGTTAGCATGTCCAACATGCCCCTCAACAGCTGGTTTGATCTACAGAGAGGCCTATTTCTCCGAGTTGGGAAATAAATTAGCCCATCCCTCATTTTTGCGGTACTAGCACCAGCAATGTTTATATGGTTATTAGAAGAGATACAGATGCACATTTTGCAATGCTGGTTTTCTCAAACTGATTCAAATAGCACTGCAGTAATCTGTGTGTAACTGAAAGATTGCAAAATAAATCTGTACAGGCCTGCAGTAATATTTATTCTGGCAAAGTGACATATAAGACCAGAAAATCTAGTGACGTTTTGTTTGCGATTTTGGGACTTATTAAATGGAAATTTTCATAATGCCTGCATATTGTCATAATTTAACAAAGGATGTTATGACAGTACATTACTGTATGACAGACTGTCCTAACATTAGGTATTGTAGCTTTTTTCAACTGACAATTACCAACAGTTTCAACATATTAGTGGAACTAATCTGTAATGGTGGCACTTGACATTAAGGCATGGTTATATTTCAGGGTAAGGTGTTGGGCAGTATTTTATAACATAACTGCCCTTAAGCTCTTTTTTTCCCATTCAAAACTGAAATATGTTGCTTTTTTCTAGAATGGTTTCCTTACGTTTTTGAGCATTTTCCAATTTTGGATTGGGGGTTACATTATCTGACAATAGCTGTTTTCTCTTAAGAGAGCGTACACTGTGAATGTAAACTGTGAATGTTTGGTTTCAAAATGTACCACCTGTTCTGAATTCAGTGTTTTTGTTGCCAAATTATTTGCAAATACAATATTAAAACTTAAAGATTAAGTGAATAACAGTGATTACCTTATTAGAGTGGCACCAGTTGAGCATTTGGATTTATTAGCCAACGGGTAAAGAACCTGTTATTTTATTTGATTTACTAAAAGCAAGAAAAACAAGGGAATGATTTTGATGGCTAGACTACTTAACCGCAGTGTCTCCAAAACTGCAGGTCTTTTTTTAGGCTGCTGCAAAACTTGCCACATTGCCAAATTATTTCAGGAATGCTTTTAGGATCATGACACTCAAGGTCCCATGAACTTGGCCTCAAGATTGCCCAGATTTGGTTGTCCATGGGATGTTTTGCACGAACTAGTCTAATTCCTAGATGACCCAATTTAGAGGTCTTAAAGGACTTGCTGCTCACATTTAATCACCAGATACCATGACATAACTTCAGGAATATTGGAGTATCTATCTGCTTAGGGAAGGCCTGACCATCAAGCCCAAGATCTGTAGCTAATGCTTGGTGGGATTATGCAGCAAAACAGTATTCAAAAGCATTTAGTATGTAAATCTATGAATTGGTCAAAATAAGCTAAATGAAGATGGCAGGACCTTAAATTGGCAATTCAAGCTTGAAAGCTCCATATTGTGGCTGAGTTACAGTGATTCTGCTGTTCTTATTGCTGTTTAAGGTGGCACAATTAATATGTTAAATTACTATTTCACATGAAGGAAAATCCTGTTTTCCTTTTTTTTCTTTGTCTGATGTTTTGAAACTATAATAAATGTGCAAGGAGAAAAGAAATCAGCATGTGGTGTGGAAGCATTTTTTATGCACAGTACATTTTTTTAATCCAGCTGCCTAGTAGTATTGCCTACTACCACTAAGATTATTTGAGGGTTTTAGCTTTTTCAGTGAGGAGCAATACCTAGTCTTGTTCTTGAAGGCAGTGTAACATCTTCCCATCTTTCATATTACTGTTCATGATGACATGTTGCCCAAAAGACAAATTCTTGTTTCCTGTCATCTTCTATGAATATGTTACATTTTCCTCTTTCTAATATGTCCACGATGAAGAGAGTTTGGAATGTATAGTTTGATATTTATTATTTTATCTGGTCATATTTTTTATATGATCATTTCCCCTCCCTAAAACATCCATGGTAACTTTAATTCTACTATCATTAGCATTTATGGTAACATTTCAAAAATTTTATGATGAAAATAAATGTAATTCTATGTAGTAGTAGCCTAGTGTGTAAATCCAGTGACCCCAACAATGCAGGTAGAAAAAACAACTTTTCCCAAGATCGCTAAGCACCTCTGAGGTACCCTGAGCAAAGTACCGTCCCCACACACTGCGCTGTGATCCTGGCTGCCTGCTGCTTTAGCTGGTGATTTGGGTTTAAATGCAGAGAGTGTTTCATGCTGTTCACACTGTGTGCTGGGGTTTGTTCACATATGACAGAATGGTCACTTTCACTGTTCCCTTTTAATTTTCTGTTACTCCCGGGGGTCTGTCACCTGTAACTAATGATTGTAAGTTGGATATGGGAGTCTACTAAATGCCACTTTGCACATAAAAATTCACTGTTGGGTTTAGATAGTAGATAAAAGCTATTTGTGTTGTGACCCCTTGTATCAAGTACCAGTATATTTCTCTTTTTACTGTCAAACATTTTACACCAAACCACTAACTTAACTTAATGGCTGTTACACTGGAAACTGATATAAAATATTTAGTGATGTAAAATGTTAAATAAATTATTTCTTTGCTATGAATTAAAACAAGAGTATCTCATGCATTGATGCTAATTTATTCATAATTGATCAGTTATTATAAAATGACATATTACATTGTTTTAAATTAGCTATATTTTCTGTGTTGGTTGGTGGCATGTCATTTGCGACAATTTGTAGAAAAATGTAGGTTCGTAGCAGCTACATGGCTCACATTTTCCATGACCATTTTAAATAAAGGCAGCAAGCTCAACCACAACTGTAACCCCAGGGTTACAGTTAAAGATTTTTTTTGTTTGTATTTTTTTAAACCACTCTATGAGCAACGTCTGCTGCAGCTTGTTCTGCTACATATCTTATGATTCAATTTGTTATTGTATTTGATTAATTTGTGTAATTGAGTAGTGTTCAGATTGGCTGCTCTAGAATGTGCATAAATCAATAAAGCAGTCCAGACTGAAACGCTTCTTCACTTGAAAATTAAATTTTGGATAGGTAGATCTAAACTGCTGTGGGCTACATAGCTTGACATGTGTAAATGCGCTGATTTTTGTTACATCGCATAAATAGTGTATTCGAAAATGGGCTGTATTTTAAAATTATTGTACAAAAATGAACCATAAATAGTGATATGGCTGTGTGTTGAAGTTTTTGTTCTGAATCTGCCACTTTTATGAATGAAAATATAGTTTAAATGTTTTTTGATAAGCCCCCTTCCTGGACTTAAAATCTCGTTGCTATATTTTGCTCTCTTTAAACTCTTTGTTGTCCAGGCACAGTAAGAAAACCTGCCTGGTTTAACTATAAAGCAGGGGATTGTAAAATTATTATATATACCTATACATTTTTTGGTACATAACTAACATTAACATCTTTAAAGTAATAAAGTGCTGGGGAAAATTCATGGGCCCTGGTTCAGCCTCAGCAACATTTCTTTGGGTCAGATTAAATAAGATAGCTTTATTACTTTTTTGTAATAGCAGTATTGTGAAGGATTGGGGTTTCATGGTTTTTTGATGAGTCATTCATGTTGTCTTGCTCTGAAATGAATGTAATCTCTTGCTAAGCTATGGAGCAAGAAAACACTTAAATATTTCATATGTGTTATAATTTGATATTTTTATCCCCCTCTTTTGCAGCGTGCATCTCTACTACCTGTTTCCGAATCTGGAGGAAGGTGGGTTGGCCACCTATCGCACTGCCATTGTTCAGAATCAGCATCTAGCCATGCTAGCCAAGGTGAGCCTCTTTTTTTGTTTATTTTTATGTTGTACAATAAATGTCTGTGTCCGATAACATTGTTTAATACCAAACAACCAGAAGAGTTTCTGGTTAAAGGCTTTCAGTGTCATGCTGAGTGACGAGGGGGTGGGGGGTGCGGGGTGTGAGGCCACCCACAGCGAAAGAAGCCAATTATAGTCTTGGTGTAGTTGAGATATGTAGCAGTGGGAAGACTATTAAAAGTTCCCTATTTTATTTAACGATACATTTTGATTCAGTTTCAGTAAGAAAGGCTTGATTACATTTTAATCAAGTTCTAATTATGCATGATATAAAAGACCCTATCTTAACTTTTTCAAAAAGTCAAGGCCTGAAAGATTTGGAGGAAAAAACTTCCATCATATACTATACATAACTAGAATTGTTTCTTTCATTAAATAATCATTAATTATTTTTTTCTGATACTGCATAATAGATGTTGGATAAGCAAAAATTATCCTGACCAATTTGAAAAATACTATTTGTATAGAAGTTTGAAAGAAGAATTAACAGAAAAAATAGCAGAAAAACTGATTTCATTTTTAGCCATTTAACCTGTTCAGCAGGAATAGGCAATCTTATAAATGGACAAAATTATTGGGATGCCTGACCATGACACCAACAAGGAATTTAATGACATTTTAATAAAATACATAGACATTTTATAATGCACTGTGCCCATTCATTCTGTAGAGCATTTATGTGGTCAGGCACTGATTTAAGACAGAAGCGCCTGGCTTGCAATCTTTTTTCCAGTTCATCCTGATGGTGTTGGATGATTATTGAGCTCAGGGCACTGTGCGGGCCAGTCAAGTCCTTCCACACCTCATGCAGCCATGTCTTTAAGGAGCTTGCTTTGTGCTCAGCGCCTCAGTCATACTGGACTAAAAAGGGCCTACCCTAAACTCTGTTCACGAATTTGGAAGCATGGTGTTAGAGTACTAGTCCAAACTATGAAATGCACTTTTGTCCATATAGTATTCCAAGTACAATAAATTCCCACTTATTGCAGGGGTTATGTTCCAAGAGCACCCGTGTATAGTGAAAAACCATGATGTTGTGATATGGTAAATGATGCTTATTTTTATAGTGTAAACCCTAAATATTGCCCTGAAGATGCTCCCAAAACACTTTCTGTATAGACTGTACTGTAATTCATGCGTGTGCGTTTTCTTTGTTATAAGCAGAGCAAATACAGTAATTAATTTACTTTAGAGTTATAAAAATACAAAAGAAGAACAAAACATGAGAACACTCGAGCCGCTATGCGATAAAATTCTGCAGCTGCGTCACAGGGCAGCAGCCAAACAGCAGCAAGAAGAAATAAATAACGTCCTAGGAAAGACTCATTTTGTTCAAGGACAAAGGAGTGTGGCGTATGTGGCCTAGAATTCCCAAAAGCAAAAAAAGAATGCGGATGATATCTGCAGTTTCCACAACAGTGCAGGGGTTTCTGTAAAGAAAAATATGCGATAGATAGAAGCCATGACTGCTGAACCGCATATAAGCAGGAGCTTACTGTAATCCCAAGGCTAATATCCTGATTCTGATGCTTTTAAAAGTCTGCTTGTTACCATTTAAAGGGGGGTTCTTTTTAATTTCTACAGTAAAGAAACTGTACATTTAGTTTTATAAAATATTTTACAATCTTCACATTATTAAACACAACTGACTGTTTTTACGTTTTTTTACCAGTTCTTTTTCCATAATTTTATTTTATTTTTGTCACCTTATCAAAGAAATTTGTGCAGATATGCTGTTTAGCAAATTATCACTTATATATTCTGGTTAGTGATGTATAAATTAATGCATGTCTGAGTGCATTTCTGAAATGCCATGCATACCACTGGCTGACACAAGGTTGAGTCATGCACAGCCTGTCACTGCCAGGCTCAGATGTCAGTGTTAATTGGAGAATTAATGTTCAGTCAACAAAGGTCGCTTCCTAAACCTGACAAATACAGTCTGGATTCAGATTGCATCAACTCGTCCAGTTACACCCAAGAGAGATGCTGTTGCACTGAGATTAAAAATCTGGTAGAGCTGTTTATTGAATAGTTATTTCCTACTGATCTTGAAATAAGGAGACAACTTGTTACAACATGTATGCCATTGTGTGTCCAAAAAATAGTATTTTGTCTGATCATTTATCTTATCTCTCTTCACGATTTAAACTCTACACATTTAAGGCTGAGACAGAGGTCCTCAACACAGAGCGGTTCCTATGACCGTGATGTAACATGAATTTTGGTATATGTCAAAACTCACCCTAGTCCAGTGAGGCCCCCAAACATTTTAGCTGGGCCCCCCCTTTGGTAGAATTTTTCGCTCCACACATAGAAGTGGCATGTACCAAATCTTTGCACACTGAGAGGCACTCAGACATTGGTTTTGTGGTTGAAAAAATGTAATCTGAACCCATTACCTCTGAAAAAGTAGACAATATGTGACAGAGCAAAAACCAAAGCTCACTTAAAATGCTGTGACTAATGCCAGTGGATTGTTTCCGTATTAATGACCAAAATGACAGTTACAACTGTAGTCCATTTATTAAATTACATGCACTGACACAATCACTATAAAAAGCTGTTAAACAGCTGGTTTGCTTAAACTTTCAAACACATTTGAATGTCCTTAAGGCTGTATATGAACACATTAGACAGTAGGCATGTTTTGCTTTGGCTAAATAGCTGCTGCCTCAGGGCTACAACAATCGTTCATGGGCTGTTTTTTTTTTTTTCATAAACCAGAACAACAGTGACCCTCCTCTTTCTTTTCATACCTGACCTGTGCTTTGGCCTCGTAATGACTCTCTATGAGCAGACATTAACACAAAACCGACGTGTGAAGTGGTCCTTAATAGTCATATGCAAACACCATAGAACACGGTGTAAAATTCTTCCTTTGTATTAAACCCATTCACCGAGTGAAGTAGTTTGTTGCTTCAGCTTAACAAACCTCAGTTGTGCAACAAACTTCAGTTGTGCAACAAACCTCAGTTGTGCCACTAGCAGTCCTGGTATACAAATCCATAGCATTCTGATTGCTGGGCAACTCCCTAGCCACCAGGCCAGAGCCGTAGAGAGAGAGAGTTGCGACACTCTTTGATCTCGCCGCCGTATCCAGTCACGTGGTCCATGGAAGCCTCAATAGTTCCAAACAAATGCTTCTCTGCCATAGTCCTGCATAGAGTTGACAGCTTAATTTTAAGTTTTTAGAGGTAAATAAAAAAATATACCAATCACAAGTACACGTGTCACTATTATATATTTTCTGCATATTATCAATGTGAGTTTTGTAGTTTTGTTCATGTTGTATTTTTATAGAGAAGGTTTGTAGTGTTAGCATCCAAGCAATGGCTCCTGTTTCCATAAAGCTAGAATACATTGCATACACCAATCTGCAGTATTTTTGGGGAATTCTAATGTTTAACGTTATATAAGGGATGCATCATAAATATTAAAGAATAAAAAAATAAAAACTAAGTATGGCCTCATAAACCTGCCCGAAATGGTCCATTTCAGCATTGTTGGTATTAGCATGTTGGCATTCAGTTTACTTTACAGTATACAGTCTACCACACATCCTTGATATTAATATAAGATCAGTAATATTATATTGATATTCATGTGTATCAAACAGATAACAGAAGAATAACAAATCAAATACATTTTATTGTCCAATCATTTTTCACTGGTACACAGGTACAATACATATGTGAAATTCTAACATGTAAGCCTCCCTTAACAGCTAATGCCATGCAATAAATACAAAAAAGAAGAAAGTGAAAGGCACAGAATAGAAATATAAAAGACTGTTTACTGTAACTTGACTGAAGTGTGGGAACAGCAATGGCAATAACAAACTTTTTACAGAGAAGTGACACCATGTTTGGCAGTGCAGCATTGAAGGATTCCACCTGTCTGGTTTCCCAAGGACACGGGCAAAAGAAAATAAATGGTGGCAATTGTCAGTGGAAAAAAATTGGACATTACTGGAAATACAAAAAATACAACAATGGAAAAATGTATTGTCAAGTACAATACATTTAGACAGGTGAAAAACATAATTATGTCTTC
>JBBKCR010055505.1:0-26000 GCA_037577295.1 Ladigesia roloffi | reverse complement strand
GGGTGCTTATTGTAACAGCCCACCTATCCATTTTAAAAGAGTGTATTTAGTGTAGTGTAGATATGATTGTTATTGCATGTGTGATTTCAAAAACACCATATAACAGTGCTATAAAAATCATTTATCCCATAAAACTCAGTAATGAGACGTTAAAATTGTTTTTAATCAAATAAACATTTAATATGAATTCTATTAAATAAGAATCGCTTAAACAAATCTGCATACAATGCGAGAGCTTTTCATAACTCCCCGATCAGGGGAGGGATTTCCAAAGCAGCAATGATTTTCCCTGAACGTTTTCTTGGGTCTTATTCCAAATAAAGTATTTTATAGGTTCGAAAAGATGTGTTCTTTTTTGTGATTTAGTTTAAACACAATTAATTGCCCATGTCGCTGTTACTTAGTCACAACCTCCTTGAAATAAGCGTGCATGTGCATGATGGATGTAAAGATGCGGCGTATAGGAGTGGAGATCAGCACTAAGAACAGCGGAGGGGGTCTCTCACACTAAGGGGGCTACGTCGGCAACAACCCCTCCGACGTTGAGGGAGCCTTTGTCCCATTAGATGTGAACAACAAGTGCAACTATATTTAACAGGGTAAGGCACACATATAAACATATCTAACCAAAATATGAGCTGGTGATGTAGTTTCGTGTTTCTTGACAACCCAGCTTGAAACGTGCATTTATTTACCTATGTGTCTGGCACTATTGGTCAAAAAGCCCATCAGTTACTTGTTATAATACTCGCAAAACTTAGTTCATTGGAGAAATCACTGATAATTAATATGTATTGTAACAATAATCATGGCGTGATGTATGTAATATACATTTTAATTGTATATTTCGAGGACTCCATAAAGTTTCCCCCCGCATGAAAATGTTTTTTTAATGTGCGCTGCTCGCTTCTGCTTATGAAAGAAGCTGCGTGTGGGCGCATTGTCAACATTTCCATGTCCCAGGCGTCCATATTATAGCTTTTGAACAATGCGTGAATGACTACAGACCAGGTTTTTCTGGTCAGTGGCGCAATCACTTTCACTTCTCATAAAATAGCAAATTCGCGCTATGTGCCTCGCCACACCCCTTATTTTCAGAGACACGCCCTACCCAGCGCAATGCCATCTACTATAATGACAACGTACATTTCTACCGGAAAAAATGAACGATGCGCTCGCACAAAATAGCAATGATGGGTTGCGCCAGTGATGAAAGCATGTTGCGCCGTGTGCATTATCGGGCCCCTTGTGTTAGCAGCATTTACCTTGTAGATTCTGAAGAAGAAGAAAAACAAATACACATGAGGTGAGTGGAAACTTACGCACAATCAATGTGCCAAATGATTCTTTTAACCAGGTGCTGGCATGTGTGTTTTACTTTTTCAGCATTTTTGCCTGTGTTCGTTGCCCTGACAAACTTCAACTTGCTTGAACAGTGAGAAGGCCCACACTGCTGTGCTTCAGCAGCTGCAAGAGCCTCGGCAGCTGTGCACACCAATCTGTTTCTCATTCAGTAAAGTTTTAACCACCATCACAGCATCAGCCCTCATGTATGTACCATTCTGCTCAGATGAGCCCCAAAGGGGATTTAGTAAAAACTTCCGCTTCTCTTAGCATCACCAAGGCTGAATGGGTTCCCTTTATTTAATTTGTTCATTTGCTAAGCGACTTCACTGTACATCATTTAAGCTCCTCTGGACATGCGGATGGGCAGATCTTAGACTGTCCAAAGAGATGCCTTTAGTGATGCCTTCCATTCATTTTCTACTCCATTAGCCCGCATTCTGAATCAGAGACCACGGACAAAAGCTGGGTACATTCTGAACAGTCACCAGCACGTCACAGGGCTATATAAAGAGACAGACAACCAATACCCAATCACGCACGTTTTTAGTGGTGGGAGTTTGTTGTTTTCCCGAAGGAAACCCATGCGGACATGGGGAGAACATGCAAACTCCACACAGAAACACTGGGTGCCCAACTCAGGACCCAGGACCCTTTTGCTGTGAGGTAACAGCCCTAACCCCTGAGCCACCCTGCTGCCCCAGTGAAAAAGATTTCGTTTGACCGGCCCATAAGACTGTTTGATGGGCGGCCCAACAGACACTGGGCTGGTTCAATTAGACTTTGAAACACCTCCCCCTTATGCTTTGCTCCCTATTCCTGTGTAATGCTCAAGCCAAAAATAGTCAGCACAGGAGTTTATTTTCTGACCAGGAGCCCATAAAATCATCCCTCTGTGGCCCATTGTTCTTTTCTTTACTGATGCTGGGCTGGTCCAATCATATCTTTAACACCTCCCTCTTTTGGCTCTGTGCCAGTGTTCAGTGGAGAGGTGGAGAGACAAAAAGGAGCTACAGAGAAACTGCACGGGGGGAAAAAATGGTACTTCTGACAAAGGCTGCCGAATATGCACAAACTACAAACATTGTTGCTGCAGGGTCTTCATCACCCTGTGAAGGTGGCGGTGGTGGTGGCCGCAGTTAACCTGCAGTAAGCTGGACTGCATTCCATTATGAGTATAGGAACACACTACCAGCCTTGGTAAATATGTGCCATACTGTTAGTAACCATGGTGATAACACACCAATAAAACAATTTTTTAACAGCCACTCTAGTTTGTCTTGTTACATTTACAAACGCCAGTGAAATAAGCTGAAAATATCATCTCTGAGAACACATTTACAACACTCTGTGTACACTTGTGTTAGTTCTTTTATGTCTTCCATGCTGGACAAAGCTATTTTATTGAAAGAGAACATTATTTTATTAACCACCATTAAAAGTGAGACTGTAGTGAATGGTCTATTATTTGTTGTGGGGGGCTTAGACGGCAACATTTGGGTCATGGCATCAAAGGCAGCTTTTCTGTAGGATTTTATGAACAAGATACAGACTTGAAAGACCTTCAGACGTTTAAAACTCTCTCTCTCTCTCTCTCTCTCTCTCTCTCTCTCTTTCTCTCTCTCTCTCTCTCTCTTTCGCTTTCTCTCTCTCTCTCTCTCTCTCTCTCTCTCTCAAACACACACAGACAGATACTGATCCCCCTCTCATTTCCCCCCAAATATTAATTAAATGATTCAGCTGCATCATTTTAGACTGGGGCAGTTTGTTGGTAAACACATTCATGTGAGTGCAAAGATGGTTGTTGTGCATAATTTTTTTGTCCCAGTCCAACCCAGTAGCTGATATACATAAGGGAAACCCTAAATCCAGCTGGAACAGTGAATTACATTACTGCACAGTTATTGCAAATATTTCTTATTGCCAGAGAGTTTGGAAGAGATTCCTCTACTTTTGTGTTGAAATTTAATTTGAATTCAAAGGAGAGTCCATTTTAATTAAAGCAGATTAAGAGATGAGATGGAAGGCTGGGGATTAAACTAGGTGGATTCCTTCACAATCAACTCCACTCTTTCAGGCTGCCAGTGTGGATAGATTCTAGCAAGTGTCCATGAACAACAAGATTTACAAGACACCCCCGGTGGTAAAATGCACCCACTGGTTTGACTCCATTCAATGTGCTGACCCCTGACAGAAAGCCACGCTATGAGACATGTGTTAATGCATTTGGTATCATGTTACTGTCCATGCATGGCTGCTTCCTGTGTTGCCAGGTTGTGGAAAAAGGAAACTGCAGGCCCCAGAGATATGACCCCCCCTCATAAACCTGTGATTTGTGTTGAGAGAGCCATGGATTATCAGATATAATGCCTCAGATAAGAATTGGGCAGTGAAGGAAAAAAAACTGCTCATGGCTATTCTGTTTTACATGAGCCAGATCAGAGAGAGAGATTTAGCATTAGAATTCAAAAACATAATCATAGTCCAACTATGGGGTTTGTGTCCTTTTTTCACATTTCTTTTTTGTGGGCAACATTTTTAAATGTTTAGACGCTCCGGGTCAAAACGTATTTCTAATATAAACACAAATACTGCCTAAGTTCCTTGTTTCAAGAAAAACCTGAAAACATTAGTTTTTAGCCAATGTTTTTAAGAATTGGTATGCTGTGTTTATTTTTTTGTTATATATATTTTTTTCTGTATGCACTTTTTAAATGTAAAGTGCAATGTAAATAAAATAACAACAACAACAACAAAAACAGCAACAACAATAATAATAACAATAACAAATTATTATTATTATTATTATTATTATTTTATTTATTTATTTTTTATTATTATTGTTGTTGTTGTTGTTGTTGTTGTTATTCTTGTTGTTGTTGTTGTTGTTGTTGTTGTTGTTGTATGTCTGCCAATGTAAATGCAGTTATTAACTGCATTGAACATATTGGTAAAAAATAACATTAAAAATGTGGCATGTGTAATTTCGGCACTTTTTTTTCATTTGAAATCACAACTAACAGTCTTCCTCCTCTTGATTTTCCCAATTTTCTTTTCTTCCAGTTCAGAAATATTAGACTGTCCTAACGATCAAGCTTCCACACAAGCCCAAATCTTAACAGATCTCTTGCCCACTCTTGTGCACAACAGCCTTCTTTGATATATAGTGAAGTACACCATACTGTATGCATATGACCTTGGTAATCACAGCCAAAGAGCTTCACTGACAGTCAGAAAATAGCACCCAAAAATGGTTGCCTTGCATTTTTTTATAGCGGTAATGATGAGATACGAGTTACGATGCATAATGTATCTTAAATCACTTCTGCTCTTTTAACTGGAGTCATATTATTAGAACCAAACTGGCCTTTTTGCTATATCTCTATAACTTTTAGTGCATGCTAGCAGCAATAGCACTCAAATGCAGTCAGTGCAAAGCCCTGTCTTGGATAAAGGGCCATGCAACTTCTGCTAGGAGTGAGGGGGTTTAATACTATCCTTAGACATCCAGCAGGCACAAACTTTCATCCATCAGTCCATCTCCGCCCACCGCCAAAAGGACATTTTGCTAAAGGTGCACACAAGCCTAGCTGTTCTCCTGCTGTTTGCACAGGTAGATGTTTGTTGTATTATCATCAGAATGTAAAGGGCTGTATTAATTCCTCATTTTTTGACAACACAGAATGAGGAAAAGTAGAGGGAGTGTGAAAGGGAGCTGGAACATTCGAGTAATTTGAAATTACAATGGATGGTTATTGAAAAGCCATTTTGCACTCCTCGTCTGTGGCACCATTCTCACCGGCATGGCTGATTCTATGGGAATAATCATGGTACCAACCTGCATTGTGAGAAGTTGAGAGAGAATTGGCTGGAAAAAATTATAATGCTTCATTTTATTTGAAAAGCGCATTTCAAAACAACCAGGGACACTGTACACAACAAAATGATAAATAGAACAAGCGTAAGAGCAAACAATTTGCAGAATCTATAGAAAACAATACAAAAAATGTGAAAAAGTTTATGTTGAATTAGCTATTTTGAACAGGTGAGTTTTAAGTCTAGACTTAATAATAATAATAAAAATAATAATACATTTTATTAATAGTGCTCTTTTAATCACAAGATCTTAGGCATTAAAAAATAGAAATATTATTAAACAAGAAATATAGAAAACATCTAAGCATGGGAACCAAACATCTTACCAAAAATAAATTTCCTAAGTGCTTTTTCAAAAGTTTGTGGAATTCAAAGGGACGTCCAGGGTAAGATCCTTTAGCACAGTTAGTTAAAGTGCACTCTCCATGGACACAGCAGGCCAGCTGAATATCTTTTGGCATGATGGTGACTCTCTTGGCCTGGATGGCGCATGGGTTCTTGTCCTCAAACAGACCCACCAAGTTAGTCTTGCTGCATTCCTGCAGGGCATTGAAGGCGGAGCATGGAAATCTGTCTACACTACATTGTTTTCAACCTCTTGCAGGTACTTCAGATGGAAATTCATGAATGCTCAGAGAATGCCTCTGGAATGGCTCACCAAATTTTGTGGGTTTTCTGGACCTGTGATGAATGGGTTGTTCAGGATTTGTATTAGTACAGTTGATCATGCCGTATTCATTCTAGGGAGTACCTCAAGGCTCTGTAAAAGGACCCCTTTTACTGTCTTTGTATATAGTATCACCGGGGGAGATTATTAAAAGGCATGTTGTGCAAATGGCACACAGCTACATCAGGTCCCTTCAGAATTCTGTTCTTCACAAAAACCCTTCATGACTAGATCTAATTCTCATGGCTTGTGTGCTACCGGTATAATACAGCTCTGTTTAGTGCTGTTGCTTCTTGAAGTATGTTGTGTTTTCAGCTGCGTACTGAGAATTCATACTTGCATTTTTATTTTGTTGAATATATACTGATTTTTGATTCTTTCACTTTTTCTTGATTCTTCCCCATTCTGTTGTTTGCTGGTTGGGTTGACATTTCTGGACTTTTACTGCATTTGCTTGGGCATTTTGGTTCAGTTCTCTTACCTGTCAGACTGAATACTGGTTTTGAAACACCTGTTCCTGCTTCTCATTGCTCTTTGTCCATCAGAATAAATGTGTCTGCTTTTTGTACTCTGCATCTGGGCCCGGCCTGGTTTGTGACAATATGAATATATATATAGTGTCATGTGGTGCAACTACTCTAAGAATGCTTGTAACCTGTCCATCATTGTGACCTGCATGAATACCAATTTCATGAATGAAAATGCAACCGAAACACTTGTAATTGGTTGTGAAGCAAAGTCTGAAAAATGTGTCCAACAGACATGGAAATAGAAGAAAAATAGCTCAGGAAAGACCCTTCTTTTGGTCACATGGTTATAAAGCATTAACAGGGCCTACAGTTACAACAAAATACAGCTCATACAAAAAGCAGCACTAATATTAATCTGTACAAGAAAAAAAGAAGAAAAAAAATATCTGTTACTGTTAGATTTCCATGTCTATTACATGCTTTCGATTCTCTCTGTTTCAATAACTATAACAAGTATAGCAGACCAGAGTTTTCATCTGGGAGATCACATGTGTCCCTGAGAACACAGGCTCAATTCATTTTGATACACGGTTTTGTGTAGCGGTGGTGGTGGGGGCCAGCTTGGGGAGATTTGGGGAGCCTTGGGGGGACACAGGCAGGCCTACCAGCAATCCATTATACATAGATTTTATTAAAAAGTATTTTATAAGTACATAGTTCTAAATGGCAGATACACTTTATCTGTCATGTTAATCTACACCTTACATGAAATTGATTAAGAAAGAATGGTAAAACAGACACCATATAACTGAGGTATGCAGAGGTGCGAGGAGCCCTTGTAAAGGACTGTTCATTGAGGGCAACTGCTGACCGGCCCTAGGTGCTCCAGATTTGCTTAGCCCTGCCTCTGCCATATACTATCCTGCCAGCCAAAAAAACAGCCATTTTATATTTTATTTTCATGATTATTCTGTGTCTTGCATCTTTAAGGGATCACACATAAAAGACATAAAACACATTAAAAAAACTCACCCAAACACATTCCCAAACACACAATAACACACCAAATAACAACAAAAACTCAAAATAACCCCAAGAACAACAATAAACAAAAACAATTAGAATGTCCCTGGTGGGAGCAGTGCATGCTGGGACACTGTCCCTAATCAGGAGGTGATTTCCACAGCAGGTGAAATTGTCACATGAAGCAGATCTGTGCTGTCTGAAGAAAATGTGGACACACTCATTTTTTATAAAAAAAAAGTTTCATATAAAATTTTTAAGAAATGGGAAAAGAATAGCTCCATCATTGTATAAAGTTAAAGAAAAATAGAAAATATCAGAAATGATCTGGCTTTTTTAAATGTTTATATTTGCTGTATCAAAAACAGAACCGTGACACCACTGTGTCCTATCGAACCGAAATGTGATTTTTGTGAACCATTACACCTCTAGTTAAGCTGTAATTACCATTTCATAGAAATTGTGTCCTTTTCTCTGGGCAAACCATCTTGAATTTCTGTCCTCAAGGTTGCGAGTGTCTCTCCTAAATACTCAATTTCTTAATCCTCTATAAACTTTCAATGTGACTGAGGTTTAGAGATTAGCCATGCTGCCTAAGCATTCTTTAGAAAGTACTTTTGGGCTGTACGTTTGTGTGTATCCTCTCCACTTGGCTGAGAAATTTAATTGTCCTGCAATACGTCCCACAGCATCCCATTCATGTTTTCTTTGATGACATGTAAAGCCCCAATGCCATTTGCTGAAAAGCAGCCCCACCACCTACCTTTTAGCCCTTATCTGCTCATTGTAGTTCTATTTAGTATATAAATATTAATATTAATAAAAATATTATATAATTAATAATAAATCACCTTATTTATGTAATATACACCTGAATGTGGCATGAAGTCATTGACAGTAAATGCCAATACAACGTATATTAAAACATATATTAAAACAAAGCAAACATTTATGTATATACACATGTACTGTCATGTAAAAAAGTAGTTTGTGTACCATTCTTGGGCATATGGATATTTAATCTCTAAGTAATTAAAGAAACAAAAAATGTGTAAAAACAAATCTGTAAAATGTCATTCTGGTTAGGATAAAAAAGGACATCAGGACATTTATTTCCACTTAAAATAGATCAGATCACACACAGGTGTATCTCCTCAGACACACATGTTTGAAACATCATTACTCAGCATTTTGAAGGAGGCTTCTCCTATTTAATCACTTTGGCGTGCTCCTGACTGTTGAAGTGAGAGTGAACGTCCTGGTGAGATTGTATGAGCTGTCTAAGGCCTTCAGAAAGAAGATTGTAGATGCTTAAGAGTCTGGTAAGGGATTTTAAAAGATCTCAAAAGAATTCGGAATCAGCCATTCCACTGTCCGGAAAACTTGAAACAGGCTGTACACGCAAGAAACTCTTCAAACATCTCTCAGCTGAAAGAATTCAGTATTGAGGAGTGGAACAAACATTGCTCAGACTGTTGTCAGAGACTGGTAGATGGCTACAAGTAGCACCACAGTGCAGTTATTTCAGGGGATATTTCAAAGGAGGGTAACACTAGGTAGTAGAGGGTAGGGTGTCCTAACTTTTTCCCCAGTTGCAATACATATTTTGTTGCTGATATCATTGGCTTAATAAGTAAAACAATGTTCATTTTTGTCATTTATCTGCAATTAAATTACTTTTCCAGAGGTAAATACAAAAAGGATTAAACATGTGTGTGTGGTTTGTTTTTTTTTTGTCAAGAATATTTATAGTCTTAATTTTTTCACATGACTATGTATATGAGTATATGTCTATGCACAGTGTTGGTAAGAAAAAAAACTGACAATGTGGGTTTTTAATTTTTTTACAAATCAATTCAAAATTATAGGTCTATAGAATGGGAGAGGACTGGTAAACTGGTAAATAAATAGCAGTAAATAGTAAGCAACTTTTTTACCATCAGGCATTCTGTAGGTCCTTTCTAGAATGCTCAGGTTTTGCCCGGACACTTCAGTTAATAGTTATGTCTTTTATGTTTCGTTGCCATTTCATTAGTTGTCTATCCTCGGTGTGTTGGCAGTGTTCGGCAACTTGTTGACCTGTTTATGGCTCATAATTAAGTGTGCTGCCTCTTCAGACTGAATCCTGACAAACAAACTCAATATAGGCATCCAACCGCATCCAATAGAGAGTCAATCTGGGGGTTTGCAAAATCGAATTTATTTCCATGCATATTCAGGTTAATAGTTGTGTTTGAAAGCTTTAATGACAAAAACAATCTCTACGCATCAGTAATGTCAAACAGCAGGAGACGTACTCTGAGAATGGGAAAATGCTAATTGTGTTCTCCGCCACGTACACTATGAAAATGCCAGTGGGGCAGGAGGAAGTGAGAGGCCTGAGAAAATGTTCCCCTTATGTGCAATTAAGCAATTGAGCTTTGCATCTTTCTGGCACTTTACTGTTAATTCTCTACTTAATTTGAGGTTCGATACTGAATCTTCATTAACCTTCCTATTGTGTTCATTTAGGCATTTAGACTGTGCATTCCTGTTCACTTTTGAGCAGGAAAATGTTAGTTGGTAATAAATCCATGATAATATATATATTTCGAACTAATGTTGTGTTTTTCACACAGTTACTACGGTTAAGGTTGTGGCTGCTAAGACTTTTAGCTAGTTGCTATGTGTAGGAGGTTGTGGCTCAGGAGTTTCTATACGGTTGCTGTGATATACATTGTTGTTGCTCAGATTATTCGTTTTTTTCTAGGTGGTGGCTTTATTGTCATAGGTGGTTGCTATGGTATACAAAGTGGTTGCTAGGGTGTTGCTAGGTGCTTGTTGTGGTGTAGAATGAGGTTCCTAAGTAGTTTCTAGGCAGTTGCTATGTTGTAGGAGGTTTTTGCTAGTCCAGATGGTGGTGATGGTATAAAATGTGGTTGCTAAGGTGTTGCTCGGTAGTTTCTAGGTGGTTGCTAAGGTGTAGGATTTGTTGGCTGGGGATTTTCTATGTGGCTGCAAAGGTATACAAAGTGTTTGCTCAGGTGAAGGAAGCAATTGATTCTAGTCAGCAGGCCCATCTCACAGTTTATTCAGGAATTTTTCATTTTTTTCGAAAGAACTGTCAGTAGAGGTGGTCCTCATGGAGTATTTAAATTGGACTCCTGTGGGGGAAAAGGGGACATAAGGCATGTGTGTGTGGCGGTGTGTGTGTGTGTTTGTGTGAACAGGACTTTGCCTTACTGGATACACAACTGAGGCACGTATCAACTTGCGATCAAAACACTCTAGATCAGGGGTCACCAATATGGTGCCTGCGGGCACCAGGATGCCCCCAAGGACCACATGAATAGCCCGAGGACCTGTTCTAAAAACAGTGAGCAGTGTCTAACATTTAATTTTATCCTGTTGCTATTCTTCTTTAGTCACATTTGCATTTAAACAGATTTGAAAATGATAATATCTAAAAAAAAACATGTTTATTAGACATTAAGTTTAGATGAGTTTAGGTAAACTCTGTTCTATTGTATCAAATTTGTAGCCCTTTGTATGGTTCAGTACCCATGAAGTAGCTTTGTTTCGAAAAGGTTGGTGACCCCTGCTCTTGTTTAGCAGATGTGAAAGGGTCCTTGCTACTCCTACCCTGTTCTACTCCTAGCTTATTCTCTTTCTGTGTGATAATCTTCTTACTGATAATATTAGTAGTTTTGGTTGAAGAAAGCATTTAAAGTCCAAATGAAAATCTCTCATTTGCAGGTTAGTGCCTGATTTATGGCAATGAGGTAGAAAGCAGGGCTTGAGTTTTGAATATTATGTTGTGTCACAAACTGGTATAACATGGCGTGCTGAGGGGAAATATGTTAATCAGACTGATATATCTGCTCTGCATACAGGCCACCTTGGTCTGCACAACCACAGACAGAGTGCAAATAGGTGTGAATGGAACACAGGTTGGGAGTGTGGGTGTGAATAAACCTTTCCACTGCTTACCTTTTCTTATATTCTTTTCTCGCTCATCAGGCTTTTTGAGGTAATCCATTCTGGACTGTGTCCTATGTACTTTACATGTATTCATTAGAATGCATACCATTCTGTATACAGTCTGTATCTGTAAGTCATAGCATTAAACTGCCTCCCTAATATTATGTATGCAAGCTTGAGCCTCTAAAGCAGCTCTGATCTGTGGAAGCACGGACTCCACACAACCTCTGAAGGTGTACCGTGGGATCTGACAACAAGATGTTAGGGATCAGGTCCTTTAAATCCAAGTCCTGTCAATTGAAAGGTGGTTTCTTCATGCATCAGACTAGACTGTTAGAAGCTTGATTGGATTGAGATCTGGGGAATTTGAAGGCAAGTCAATTCTTCATCATGTTCCTCAAACTCATACTAAAAAATATTTGCAGTGGGGCACATTTTTATTAGGGAAATCTGTTACCATGAAGGGTTGTGCTTGATGAGCACCAATGTTATGTAGATGGTATGTCTCAAAGTCACATTCACATTTCAAGGTTTAGGTCAGCTTCTCACGTGCACATTGTAGACATTTTTGTGGACCGGGGCCATCATGGGCAAACAAACTCTACAGCAGGGGTCTCCAACAAGTAGCTTGCGAGCTACCAGTAGCTCGCAACCCCTCTCCAAGTAGCTCGCCGAAGGGTTAACGAATCTACATACATATGAAAACATGACCAGTCAAATTTTATTAGTAATTTGGAAAACCAACTTGCATGTATAGCCAACCATATCCGCCCCCTTCTTATACCAAATCATTATTTGCGCATTAGTTGTCAATAAAACAGTTGCACTGCTGTCAAGTTAATGATTCAGATTCGGATTCTGATTCAGATTCAGATGATGGGAGATGGGCAGGAACCATGACCGCGGAAGGTCTTAATACAAACAAGAGGCTGAAAACGTATTTTCATGATACAAAAATGAGTAGCTCTCTACCATTTTCATTTTGTAAAAGTAGCTCTGAGAGGTAAAAAGGTTGGCGACCCCTGCTCTACAGCTACAAATCCCATATGCAACAAGTTCATATTAAGTCAAGTCTCATTTCTAAAGTACACTCACAGGAATATTTGGCCCATTTCCAAGGATTTATTTATTTGAATTGCATATAAAATGTCCATCCATTTGAATTTTGTCCATCTGAATAGGCCAATATCCTTTATGTGCTGCATATTTGTCAGTCACAAGGAAATGAAACAATGAAGAATAGGATTTATGTAATAATACCAATAAACCCAATGTGGTTTGAACAAACAAGGGCAGCTTTATTTATTTATCACAAATAAACCTGTTGTAAACAATTTCATGCATTTTAACTAAATGAATCTTGCCTGATCCAAAGTTCATATGTGTAAACTGATTACATTTCATTGTTTTCACAAGTAACAGATTTATGGTGATTTTAAGGAATTTGAATAGTTCAATAAAAAAAATATTATTTAATAAAATTGAATAGATGCAAATACCTAAAAATGAACTATGCCATATGTCATTTTTCTGAGTGTATACATGGAAATGAAAGAATGATCCTCCAAGTGTTTTAGTTCCATGGGGTAACACAGGAACTAAGTGCAGACAGCCAGGATCCACTTTTCTTCAGTCTCTGCAGGAATTAGAGACACTGCTGGGCATTCTTAGCAATGAAGCCGGTGCTAAGGGCCCACATGAGGTTCTCTGCAATGTAAACACCAAGAAAATGCTGTTCTGGACGACCTCCAATGAAAAGACATTGATGGTTAGCAGAAAGTAATAACATCATGCCCTCCTGAAGACAACAAACTTGTCCTTTGTTTTTTTCCATTTTCAGAGACAGGTTGTTGGCTCTAAACCAGTCTGTTAGCAATCACACCTTCTTTCTGTACACCACCTCATTGCTCCTGCCGATCAAACCAACAACAGTCATGCCATTGGCAAACTTGATGTGGTTTAACCTGTGCATTTCTGCATGGTCATGAATCTGCAATGGTGGCCACGAAGTCTGAGATCCTGTGGCAGGTGGAATGATCATGTTGAATACTGAACTGAAGTCTATGAACAGGATTCTCACTTGTGTCCTTTTTATCCAGGTGGGTGAGGGCCAGGTGAAGAATGCTGTAGATGCATCATAGAGTGGTTGGGACAGTAATGTAGGGGGTCCAGTGAGGGGGCGGCTGTGATTTTATGGATCCCATAACAAAATTCTCAAAGCATGATGATGGATGTGAGTGTGAGGTGATGATTGTCCTTGAGGCCGGACACTGATGACTTCCTTGGAACGGTGATGATAATGATGGTGCCTTTGACACATGTTGGAACTACTGAGGTGCTCAGAGATATATTGAACTTGTCTGTGAGAACATCTGCCAGGTGCTCTTCACATCCTCTGGGAACACAACAAGGAATGTTGTCTGGTCTGGCAGACCTTCCATGAGCTGACTCTGAGAAGAATTGTCCTCAAAAGACGGAACCTCCGATCATTTGGTCGTGGGGTCGTCTTCCTCACTGCCATGTAAACCATGTGTAGAAATGAATCAGTGCATCTGGAAGGGTGGCCTCACCATCACAAGCAGCTGGAGATGTATCTGTGCACCTCCAGTGTCCTAGAAGTGGCTGTGGATGTTCAAACGAGAGTGTGTATGGTGGTGTTCTTTGAGGGAGTAGCACCATCAACGCAGCGATGCCATGCCTGCCTCCCTGTTGATAGTTCTGTCATGGTTAAACATGATCCAGTCAGTTCAAAGCAACCTTGAAATCAGAGATGGCTTTTGGGGGCCATATATTTGTCTGCTTTAGAATGTGCCTGGCAAGTTTTATCAGTCGTCTGTATGCTGGGATCAGTACGTGCCAGCAACATTTATGTAAAAACACTCCAGCACGTTTATCTCCCGTCATCATATATGCATATACAGATAGAGTTTAGGGACTGACTTAAAAATGGTGTGAATAAAATTTGTGAGCACAATGTTATTCTGTGTTTTTTATGATGTGGTTGATCAGTGTATGAACCCCAGTACTTGTTCCACTAATCAGTGTATTAGCAGGCACATGGTGTGTGTGTGTGTGTGTGGACAATTGGGCCCAAGTCATCGTGTTTAGTTGCGGCTCAGTGGCTACGGCTAAAGGATGGATGGGCCAATCACATGTCCCTGCTCAGGTGAGGAGGTTTGATAGCCTGGGCTCTTACCAGTGAGCCATCTCTCCAGCATGTCCATCATCCAGCTGCAACAAGAAGGAGAGTGACTACGCTGTAGCCTGGCAGGCGAGCACATGGAAACCTCATGGAAAGAACAATCATTAAGTTGCAAATTAACTTTTGCTCCTTAAGATTCGAGCAGCCCGTTTTCCAGACTGTTTCTGGCTTGTTAGTGCTGTGCTGCTAAGGCATTTGAGGAGCAATCAGTTCATATTAATTCCTAAATGAACTTGTTCCATAATGTCCTGTGAGTCACTTTAAATGGTACAGGTTGCCTTTGGATTCCTAGAATGTAATGTCCTTTGCCAACGCACAGATTTCTTGAATCCGGTTGGGAAAAAAGAAAGTTTTGGGCAGAAAAGCCATCCTTCCAGTGTCTTTTATTATGCCACTTGGTCTTTTCTTAATCCAGAACATCTTCACTTGAAAGCTGCAGCCATAATTTTAAGCATCTCTTGAGAAAAACACTAAACAACCACACCTGAGAGCCAGCCTCTTTCTTGTGGTAAACCTGATGTCTGTGACCTCTGAGGTGTGGTGGAAGTGTGATGTAATACCAGTGAGTCTGGGACATATTAAAATCCAGTATAAGGGATTACAATCTGTAAATAATCCATAGGCACAGCCACCTGCCAGCCACTTTGTGGTCCTCTTCCTTAAATAGAGTAAAGATACATACTTCAGGTAAGACCTCTCTCTATTTATCTCTCCTTCTCTCTGCTCCCCCTCCCACCAGCTCTGCACACACACCTCCTCGTGTGAGAGCTCCTGCCTGTCCCTCTTCTTGTGCATGCTGATGACTCATGCCAGGTCCTTCGTTACAGACTGCTGTGACTGCACTGGCCTGAGATGACTGCAGCATTTTGAATTGCAGTTGTGATGCAGAAGCTTTCTAGCTTCAGGACATTTTGTGAATGTGACGATGCCGCCAGTGGACATGATATACAATAACTGTCCTGCTGCAGATACTGACTGGGATAAAGATAGCTTTATTTTTTTATGTTTAGTGTTACCATAGCAACAAGACGATAGGTGTCCATGCTTGACTGTGACCGAAGTAGATAGTAATGCCGGCCTTGATCATCTTTATATATTAAATATCATTCAGTCTGTTTCCAATCATTTTAAGAACAGCTATGATGGAGTGGTCTGTCTTCTTTATGCTTTGGGCAAACTTGGTATCGGTCTCCTTTGTGAGACAACTCCAAACCACTGCGATCTCTAGAAGGAAGTGAAGTAACACACTGACCCAGTCTGGATGTGTACAACGTACATAATACATCAATTTGAGCTGGGCCTCCAAGGCTCCTCCTGATAATCAGTGCTTTCAAAGAACCCTGGGGGCGGATAGGAGGGATGCTGTCTAAAACAAGTGAACGAAGTGTGTGAAGCCAAGGTGCACTTTTGTGTGCCAACATCCGCCTGCCAATTTACATGCTAGGGAGGCAATCCTTGACAGATTATGCAGAGATTTGCTTGCATTTTTGTAATCCCGTCATATGGCATGCGTCAGGACGAGCAGCATCTGGCAGCAAGTGGCTGGTGTTACCAGCAGATTGTGAGACAGGCATTCGGGATGCCAGTGGTGTCCCTGGAACAAAAACCACACTTATTCTGCTTTGCCTAGTTTGGATTTACAAGAGACACAAACCCAGGATCAACATGGCCTGTGGACCACTCCCACCCTGCTTAAATTAATACAATTCCCAGTATAAGACAATTGTGAAGTGGCTTAAGAAGTCAGTCACTGTGGATGCTACACCAATCCAAGCCAAATATGTGGTGAAGAAAAGAACTTTTATTTACACTCTCTTTTGAGATTTGTGTGTATTTTGAAACCAGACTTTATAAAGCCTTTCTGCTGCATAGAATTCTGCATAGATTTAAATAAACAACAACAAATATATTCTTGAGAATGCAAGACATTTTGAGCCATAATGTTTTGGCTCAGCCAGCTCAGTTGAAAATAAAAGCATATGTGCATGGAGAGGTCTAATGAGACCATGATTTAAGATTGTGAAATGCTGCCATGATTTTCCCCATGACAGTGCCGCTCCAGAGCTGCTACTTGTATCCTCCTTGTCTTTTGATGTCCCACTGAGCAGCACCTGCATTAAGTTCCTTTGTGTGACTCCCGGGTATTGGCTTCTTGTGGCTCCAACCCGATCTTGTGCCAATGATTCTGCATCAGCTATGCAGTGATCCACCGCAATCTGATGGGGTGAGGGGGTTCTATAAGCCTGGGATGATGGTTGTACTATAAGCCTGCCATAAGTCTGGTAAGCAAAATTACTGTTTACAACTGCAAATGTATCTAGTTTGATGATTTCTGACATTTCAGAACATTTTATTTCTCCTACCGTGCTCTTTAATGCATGTGTAGGGACTGATTAAGAGAAAGCAAAGCACAGTCCCATATGTCAAGTTGTGACATTTTCTGATCGTGCCATTTAAGGCTGGGTGTGTTAAACACTTGCAGGAACTGGGGCTCTTTTACAAGCTCCTCATGAGTGAGGCTGTGCAGTGTTGCATCTTAAACAGGAAACAGCTGCGGTGCTGCAGAGCGAAATGCCCCACCAACAGAATGCCACTGTCCACTTTTAAAGGGCATTGTCGCAAGCAACGGGGGACGGCGAGGAAAAGGTTTTCACTCTGACATTGCCAGAATGAAGAGCATGAATCTAGGGTCCAAATCCCACCCTACTGTCCATCCTTTAACATCCCAGGATACTTTTACAATGTGCAAGGATGTACAGTTTGGTCTACTGAGACAGCTCGTTCCACCAATAGCTTGTCTGTGAGATGCAAGGTTCCAAAAGGAGAGTGATACAATAGAGTGGTCAACAATGTCAAGATAAAACAGACAATGAATGTTCAGTGAGTGTTAATAATGCTTCATGAGGTCAAGCTACGAGGAAGACAGCTGCGTGTTTAGTCTCATGCACCAGTTTTGCTCCGGGGATCAGCTAATTTGGTGTGACAGTGCACCACTACACTTCGCACCTCAATAAACCAGGTATTTCCATGCTTCTGCAGTGCCAAGCGGCCAAAACAATGTGAAACTAATCATTCCAGCAACCTCCCATCTCAACGTTGTTTTTGAATCCACACTTATCACTAGGCATAACAAGCAATGCCGATTCGATACCAATGCAAAAGGCTTAGTACACTGGGCCCAGCGTTTCCGCAGGGGCCTCCTTCAGCCAACCTAAGGACTCATTATAACTTCCACAAGACTGAAAATGAAAGGAAGCCCGAGTTCTCACGGCCATGACGTAACTCGGAATGCCCAGAGAGCAGATATCTAAAATCCTCCATAATCCTATTATGCATGTGCTCATGCTAGTCAGAGAGCTCATAGGTTAGCAGAGGCTACATGAAATCGCAGTGAGGAATGCATGAGGGGATGTTCGCACTTTACATGGTCGGGCTGTGGCCGAAGACACAGCCGCTTACGGCCCAGTCTAGTTTGGCATGGCAGGGAAATCATCCCTCACCTTCTTCATATTCTGTTTTTGATCTCATCCATTCGGGGCAGCAGGCTGGTTTAGCTCTTAGCCCCACTGTCAGTGCGAGAAACTGCTAAGCCAGAAACATTATTCATCAAGGTGCAGAAATAAAACTGTCAGTAAAATTCCGAAGGACTCTTGTTCCAAAGGAAGCTCAGACCAAGGTCTCACAGAGGAGATGTTCACGCTCTTCGTCTTACATATGCCATGAGTACGTGACAACCATACATTGTTGTTTATTTTAATAATTTAATAATTCTGGAGTGTATGAAATCACACACAGTACATTACTAGACTCACACATTTATATACTGTGAACACACAAATCTAGATTTAATTCCAAGCTATTTTTTTCTACATTATAGATTAATATTGGCCAGAATAACACTTTTTCAGATGAAAACATTTATATTTGAAAAAAACTGTAGGCCTATGTGGATTCAGGTCTAAATAAAATACAAACATTCAGCTCTCACAATAGACAAACATCAGTAAAAAAGGAACAGTTGCAAGCTCAGATGTGTTTATTAATTAGATTATTCTGATTTCATTCACATCATTATTTTAATTGTTAATACTAGTTTTTATTATTATTACTATTATTACAATTATTATTTTGTTGTTTTTGTTGCTATTGTTATTTTAATATTATTATGTTATGGACTGAATGTAACATCCACTTAAACACTCATGTTCTAGCTAAAAATCACTATAAGTAAAGTTAGCTAGCGACTGAAACTGCAACTACATTGTAGAAAAATATAGTGCAGAGTAAAAGTAAATCATAATTAAAAAAATAATTATAATAAAGAATATTAAGAAAAAGGAGAACAAATAACTACATGAAATCAAATTAATTTTCAACACAAGGCACTCAAGATACACTGAACATATTTCCTTGCACAACATATACATAAAATATATTCTCAGTTACGCAATGATGAAATGTTTTTCTTGTGCAACAAGTAGCAAACATTAGTACAGTGTGACATAATGTGTCACATCATGTCCCTCCATCCATGGTGTTTGATTATCTCCGGAGTTTCAAACATCCTCTTGCAACAAGTCATGCTATTTGATCTCATGGTCCCATTCCATCCCAGTCCATCTCCCTGGTCCCACTAAGTGAACAGCACTGCAATGCACAGGCAGATGACATCACAGCGCGAGTACATGAGCAGCTCAGACTCATCCCTCTTCAGGGCAGATGGTCCTGACAGATTGTCCATCGCAGGACTGTGTGTTTCTACTTCAGAAACGCCCCATGCTACACGGCTCTAGATTAGGGAGCACAGGCGGCATAGAGAGCGCCGACCTCACCAGAGCTTTCCTGCTCACAGCGGCTCTCCTTGTCCTTTACTGACCATTCCCTCCGATGCTGGACGTTTAGAGTCACGGTTAGTCCCTCCAACACAAACCATGGTTGAGGTTCTCTGCAATGAATGATGGGTATAATAAAACCATTACAGTTCTTTAAAAAAATAAATAAATTCCAGGCTTGACAGCTCATGAAGGGAATAATAATTTGGGGCTTGGCTGCTCCACACAGAAATAAACTTTGCAATGAATACCGAGGCAATGCAAGCCTTTTCCAGGGAACTGTAATTAAAATAGTGTCTGTTGTCAGGAGAATGGTGAAATTAGCTGTCAGCGAAATGTTTCCCTCATGGAATTTGTAATACATTGCTGAAGTATTGCTGTCAGATCTCAGGTTGCCTTTAAAGGCTTCTACTTTTCTATTTACTTTGATTTGCTTGAGCAAAATCATCGCGCATCACCAGGCAATACACAGCTGCCTGCTCGAGTCCTGAGTAAGACTCGTAAGACTCAAGCTGAACTGAGTGCTCATTTCCATTGAAAGTAAAGATCTCAGAGACAAAGACATCCACCGGAGTCTGCAGTAGTTAATAGATTGATTAAGAAGTTAATGGAATTAATCATGGAGCATCCAGTGTTCCGTAAGATGGCACTGCCTGTTTTTCCATTGAACAGCTTGACGCACAGGCTTGTTTATGAAACATAGAGATAGAGGAAGTCGGGGCCTCCGGCGTTTAAACCACAGCATCCCTAGAGGAGAGACGCTCTCTGATTGATCCCCTCTGCTTTCCTCCTCTGGCCTGCAGCCCTTTTCTTTCACCAGCCCCGAGTTTAGCATGCGTCTTGGCTGCCAGCAGATTCACAGTGTTCTGCCGCTGGCGAGGAATGGCAGGAAATGTCCTCCACATCAGCGGGGAGTCCTTTCATGTGAACTCTTCCAGGATTTAGATCTGGAATGAGCGGAGGGAGCTGGAGCAGAAGCTTTGCATTTCGACGTGCCGTTCATTTGTCCCTTTTTGTCATGTGACACTATACTATATACTGTCCAGCCACTGCAGGTGTCTGAGAGTGAGTGCTTGTCACATGTCAGGGAGTGAGTGCTTGACAGGAGCCATCTTCATTCGTGAGCCGCTGGAATTGAGTGTTAAGGAAATGGAGAGGTCGAGGGATGGGTATGCTTCGTGTGCACCTCACCTTGGTGCGTCTGTTTTGCTTGACGTTCCGTCAACCGCACTTTCCCAGTAAACCATATTTGTGCCATCAGCCTCAATCTCGTCTTCTCTCTCTCACTGTATATGTGTCTGAAAGAGAGGACAGAAAGACAGAAAGAGGGGGGTCTGGGGGCAGGGGGAATGGATAGAGAGAGTGAGAACAAGTGACTGTGGCCATTATGACTCACTGCGCCTTGAGAATAGCGAGAAGCAGAGAGACAATAGAAGAAAACATCTTAGAGACAGCCGCAGACAGAAACGGAGTGAGGGAAAAGAGAGGAAGAGATGGAAGGACCACAACAGCAGCTGAGTGCAACAGGCAAGGGATCGCCACTTCACTTTTTACAGCACTAATCCCTTCTTCCACTTCTGCTGGCAGATCTGCCTGAAGATTGGGCTTGTTTGATGGGATTTGCTCAGTCATTCCCCTTTGATTGTCTCCAGTTATGATCTCTCCCCTAAGGGCCACAGTTAAATTTCACCAGGACCATAGCAGCTGCTACTTAAGTTCCGAGAGCTGAAGGCAGGCCGCCTCATGCTAGCTCCGCAGGATCACTCACTTTATTGGTTACCACTCCGTGCTGCCAGCGCAATCAGAAGAAATGCAGCAAGAGGCATCTTTAGGCCTGCTGATACACAAAAACTGCAGTTTTGAACACCAGCCGGCTCTTAAATACACCAGTTTTACATGATGTGGAATAATACACCAGTTTTACATGATGTTCATCTAAGATTCAAGGCATTTCCATGATTATTTTAGTGTTGTAAACCATGCAAATTACAATGTGGCTCTTAAATAGCTAGTTCAACGCACACTTAGCATAAATGCTACCGATGTTGTCACACATTACAAAAGTTAAAAGTAAACTGACATTGTCCTAATGGAAACACAGTCATGTGAATGATATTGGAACCAGAAACAGCTGTTGTTGTGCAGCTTTTTAAACAGATGAACTGTGTTCAACAGGAGGGCAAGATATGGGATGAGCATGAGACCAAACAGAGCACGGCGTGACTAAAAATCTAAATCAGCAGAAGGAATGTGTAAATATAAAGCGAGAATGTGAAACAGAAAGATGAGTGATAGAGGTGGAACACCATTCAACTTAGTTTGCCTGATATATCCGCATTTATTAATGGGCTAATATTTCTATTTAATTGCATGTAATGTGTTTTAATGTGTATGTTAGCCATGTTGTGATGAACAATGATGAACAAACAGACTGAGAAATTAACAAACTAATGGAGGAACCCCTTTGCTCCCCACCCCTCTCCAAATCCAGCATTCATTCATGGATTGTAGTAGAAATTTAACACTCAGGCTGTTCCCAGCCTGATAAGAACCTGCTGAATTCTCACCCTCATTTCGCCCAACACTTCCAACAGTTGCCAATTGACACATCTTGCCCTGTGTGACTAGCTTGCATGCTAAATTGAATAAGTTTTAGAATACATTACAAGACTCCTGCTAACAGTGAAATGGTATTAGCATAGTGGGTTCTGCTCATGCTCATTGCTTTTTCATATAGACTCCCCACACAGGTAGGACTGTATAACCCTGACACTCAAACAGTATCCCTCCATGTTTATGTATATTAGCATGTTACGTATGCTACACTGCATTAGCCTTATTAGCCTGCATAGTAATTGGTCTCCAGTTCACACCAAATACACCCCAGCTGCCTTTTTTTTTTAGGGACTCTTATTCAGCATGGAGATTGATTTACTTTTTCCATTCCAAAGACACACTAAGTAGTAAAGAAGGAAAAACCAGGCAAATTCAGCAGACAGGAACATTTTTTTACATGGTGTCTGTCATGGCTAATAGACAGAAACCGTGCCCAGGAAGCTAGACCTGTAGAAACTCTTCAACTGTTTCCAGAGTGTGGATTCAACTGCCGGTGTATCGCTCCTAATTGTAATTCACCATATCCTACACCTGTCTAAGAGTGCCCTACTTCAGTAGAAGCTTCCACCGCTGTGTTTGAAGTCAGTTGTAGAGTGATGCAAATAATCATTCCTACCTGTAAACCTGAGGCAGGCTGTGGATGAGAGTCATTAAAGGGGACTCTCCGCAGGTGACACTAGCGAGTAGCAGCCTATCAGGAACACGACAGGGAGGAACACACCAGTACACCCTGCCCATAATTAACCAAGGGAATTGCTTAGGGATCACCTTTCAGATGGTCTTCAAGGTGCCTCTGGAGGAAATGAGATTATCCTCTGTTCCTGTGGAGAATGTAGAGTAGTCAAGGTTTTTTTGGTGTGGACACCAGTGTGTAATGAAATATTTGTATCTTCAGGCAGAAATCCATATTTTTAATTCTACTAAAATATTCAGAAATATCCTGCTGCAATCACTGTTCTGTTTTTTTTGTACAGATATTCGGGGACTGCAGGGCTTTTTGGACCAGACATCCCGGCAGGGTCTGGATGTATCTCTGCAGAGGGTAGACAGGAACATCAGTGGCGTCTTCTCCAGCTTATTCACCAGCATGCGCACAGAGGAGCTGAACCGCTACAGGGACACACTGAGACGGGCCATCCTCTTGCTGAGTCCTCGCGGAGCCCAGGTCTTCATCCACCAGGTCTGTGCTCTTTTCCTGTAGACACACAGGGGACGTGGTGCAGTAATGAAATGCCCAGAGACTGCAACACTTTAGGAAGGGCTGTTAGCCACTGTAGGCCACAGTAGATCAGCCCTCAATAGCAGGTTCAGTGGATGTTCCAAGACTCACAGGGTATCCGCGGATCCTTAAAAATTCTTAAAAAGTCTTAAATTAGATTTAAAAAAATTATGGCCTTAAATATATTTAAAAATGACTAGTAGTCCTTAAATGCAGAGTTCAAGGTCTTAAAATACCACAGACTCAATAAACCCATTTTTTGTGATGATCTGTAAAAAAAAATGTGCGAATTTCAAAATGGCGTTTTGCCTCTTTTGTGAATTTTGGTGTTTTGACTTTTTGTCTCAATGTGATTGGAATGTTTTTATTTTATTCACTGTATTCACTTGATGGAACTTAATAGTCTATAATGTTTTTGTTGAAATACAGGCACTTTCATTTATTTTTCAGCGCTTTCAGTTCAAATAAGTAGTCCAAATATTTGTGAGGTGGTCACATGCTGTTCGCCGTTTTGAGAATTTAGGGTCTTTGATCCAAGTGGCCTTAAAAAAAGTCTTAAAAAGTTTTTTTTTTCTTTCTTAAGCTTGCAGATACCCTGGACTCAGTTTAATGGTTTAGCTTCAGTAATGTGGATAAACCATGCATACCTACACTAACACACTTCTCCGTTAGCCCCAAAATGAGTACTGCCATCCTTCACCCAAAGGCTCTGCACCATTTTAGCTTCTCCTCAAACACGCCCATTTAACCTGGCAAGTAGTAAATAAGTTGAAACTGGTTTGTTTGAGTTGGAAAATCACCAAACCCAGCTGGACGTTCCTTCTTCACTGCTGCTCTAGACCATTTCCTGACCTGTATCTCTTTTTTTCTTCCTGCTTTCTTAACTCACGGTACTAAAATCGGTTCTTTCCATCATCACACCTCATAAAGCTCTAATGGTGAGCTATATCTGACCAGTGTCCCACTGTCGTTCCAGCAGCAGCCAGAGAGAGCCTTCATCCAGGCTGTGCACCAGCCGCTGCTGTCAGAATGAAAAAGTGCTGCTCTCATGCATATGGATATGAATATGTCACTGTTTCGGTCGGACGTATTTTTGGAAGGGATAATTTTAGAAGTGCCGCACTTCTCCAGCTGCCAGAGACTGATTGTTGTTTGAAAATGAGATGCTGACAACTGGTCTGGGATTTCATTTTTCCCTGTTTTTTTTTTTGTGTGCTGAGGATTTAAAAAGGAAAGGTAATCTAAGGGACTACATCTGATGGAGGTGTAATCATCACATGTCAGTGCTGAGAATTTGAACTGATCCAGTGAGGAGGCTTACTAATTTATTAGAACTGTGCAAACAAGTGGGATGGTACCGTGCCAACGGCTTTGATAAGATGCTTTCAAACTCACTAGTGATCAGTTATCATTTATTATAAGTTTTGTTCGTGTAATATACAACATTCATCAGTGAATGGCATTTTCAGATAAGTAGTGATTTTGTGTGAAAAGTTAATCATGTGACTTAAAGAGATAGTTCACCCCAAAATGAAAATCTGATGTTTATTTGCTTGCCCCCAGGGCATCTAAGTCGACGGTGACTTTGTTTCCTCAGCAGAACACAAACGCAGATTATTAGCTTGGTCTGATGCCCATCCATGTCCCTTAAATGACTACCAGACTGCCACAGCTAAAGCTAAAAATCTGCGTTTGTGTTCTGCTGAGGAAAAAATGTCACCTTCGACTTGGATGCCCAGGGGGTAAGCAAATAAACATCAAATTTTCATTTTAGGGTGAACTGTCCTTTTAAATGAGGTTTTGCTTACAAAGGGCTAACACACCCGACCAGAAACAGACATAGGGTTGTCTGTCTTAGACTGCTCATATATGAGCAATAATTAAATTATATGTGATATCATAATAAATATGTAAATTACACTCATTGCTCTTTAGGCTGCATCATAATTTGCCATGTTTAGCGTTCTGATGAGTCTGCTGGTATTTTCCCTGCTGTAGACACAACAAGCTTTGAAAAGTTTACAGAATAAGTGTATTTTAAGCTAATTAATATAGCTATCATTTTCAGCACTGCAACAGGACGGGCTGCCAAACGCCAAGATTGAAAAAGCGAAATGTGAACTGAGCAGATTTAGTTAAGCATTCTAGGACCTACAACAGACCTCCGACCTTCTCAGCATGGGTCATTACGTGTGAATCCTGACCTCTGCTGTCTCTGCTGGGCTACAGAATCAGTCGCTTGCTTTTTTTTAAATTTGTGTGTGTCTGTGTGTGTGTGTGTGTGTGCGTGCGCACAAGAATCTCTTCCCCCCATATCTAGGCAAGTCACGCGGGTGGCGGGGGAGTGGGGGGGCATGCGAGACAAGCTATGCTTTGGCCTTTAGAAAAACGAGCTGGCTGTCTTGTTTCTGCTGTCAGCTGTGACAGGCCAGCCTGATGAGCTCCGAGATTCAGCTCCAGCTCTGCTGGAAAGAGATGTCTCAGCCGGTTTGCAGCTACCATACCACCCAGTTCCACTGCTGCCCCGTTCCGCTGTCTGCCAGGGGGGCTTGAAAGTCCTGACTTCAGTACAAGTGACAGAGGCGGTGAAGAGAGAATTTCTCGGACTGATCCAGGGCATCGTCTTATTGTGGCTGTATCTGGTGCTTGGTAGTCCTGATACAAGACACTTTTATCTGTGGTCCTGGAGTGTTTCCGTGTGTGTGTGTGTGTGTGTTTGTGTGTGTGTGTATATATATATATATATATATAAATACATGCAAATAAACAGGACAACACATAAAAGTATTTA